>JBBGZY010000271.1:2210000-2420000 GCA_037952925.1 Lithobates clamitans
TAAAAAACCAAAAAAAAAAAAAATTGATTTTAAAAAACCAAAAAAAAAAAAAAGTGATTTTAAAACACCAAAAAAAAGAAAAATAATTAATGTTAAAAAACAAAAAAAATTAAAAAAATTGATTTTAAAAAACAAAAAAAAAAAAAAAAACTTGCTTTTAAAAAAAAACAAAACTTGATTTTCCAACAAAAAAAAAGCCTGTTTTCGAAAATCAAAAAGCCAAAAATATTTTTTTGTGGATTAGGTAGAAATATTTAAATATAATTATATTTTGCTACATTATTAAGATACCATTATATTTTTGTCTATGAACATTTTATACTAAATGCAGAACTGAATGCATAACAACCATTAATAAAAACATCTCCTTATAGGATTTTAACAAATGTGTGGTTTGTTATTTCAAGGCTCAGTATCAGTTTGGTTATAATTGTCAAAAAGTTGTTTTCAGTGGCAATGGAGCTTATTTAGACATTTTTAAAATTCAAATACAGTTGGCACTACAACTGCTCGACCATAACCTAGGAGACAGCCCAAAAGAAAGGCAAGCAATAAATATAATGCCAGATTTCAGCAATATTTTTTTATTGTAAAAAAATTATATATCCTGGCCCATTGCAATGGCCCCCCTACCCATAAAATAATCAACATATTGCTGT
This sequence comes from Lithobates clamitans, assembly GCA_037952925.1. Lineage (NCBI taxonomy): Eukaryota > Metazoa > Chordata > Amphibia > Anura > Ranidae > Lithobates > Lithobates clamitans. The sequence goes on from JBBGZY010000271.1 coordinate 2,210,660, forward strand.
CTAACTTGACGGGAACTTTGGGGGGCCAAGCTGTACGGACAGTATCCAGGCCTGTAAGGTTGGCTTCTATTTGTCCGGCCTCAGGCCCAACTGTGCCTATATAATTGGCAGAATGCTTGTTTAAAAAGTTGTGCAGAATGCAGCACGATAAAATGATAAAATTAAGTTTGTATTCCGCCAAATTAATGGCTGTTTGAAACAGGCGGAACCGGCTGGCCAGAATTCCAAACGCATTCTCAACCACTCTTCTAGCTCTGGCCAGCCGGTAATTAAAAACCCTCCTCTCCGGGGTGAGGGTTCTTTGGGGGAATGGCCTCATGAGGTGCTTGCTGAGAGCGAAGGCTTCATCGGCAATGAAGACAAAGGGGAGTCCTTCCACGTTATCCTCATCAGGTGGCAATCCCAGGCCACCACTCTGGAGACGCTGGCAGAACTCCGTCTGGGCAAATACTCCTCCATCCGACATCCGGCCATTCTTCCCCACGTCCACATATAAAAAATCATAGTGTGCCGACACCACCGCCATTAAAACAATACTGTGGAACCCCTTATAATTAAAATAATATGACCCCGAATGGGGTGGTGGCACAATGTGGACATGTTTCCCATCTATAGCCCCTCCACAATTGGGAAAGTCCCAACGGCTGGCAAAATGGGATGCCACAGTCTGCCATTCCTGTGGCGTTGAAGGAAACTGGGGAATCAAACAAGAAAACCAAAATCAATTACTGTATTTATTGGCGTATAACACTCACTTTTTCACCATGAAAATCAGGTGCAAATTGTGGGTGCGTGTTATACGCCAATACTTCAATTTTAGCTCCTTGGAGGGGACAGGGAGGGGGGCAGGGCGAGCACCATCAGCATCAGATTACATAAAGTGAGAATCTCCTGTTTACTTGGCGGCCTCTGTAATAGGAAGTCCCGTCTCCTGGGCCACCATTGGACCCCTGTTCTGTCTATCATAGGAGATTCTCACTGTATGTAATCTGTCGGCGCTTGCCCCGCCCACCTCCCTGTCCCCTCTGGGCTGTAGATGGGCATCGATCAGGCTGCACTGATGGCAATGGTGAGGCTACTGCATTGATGGAAATGGTGAGGCTGCATTGATGTGGACTGATGAGGCTGCATTGATGGCACTTGTGAGGCTGCAGATGGGCATTGATCAGGCTGCTTTGATGGCAATGGTGAGGCTGCAGATGGGCACTGACCATTATTTTGCCTCAAAGTTCCTTATTTAAAATTTAAGTTCTTTTCCTGAAACTTCCCTCTTAAAATGAATGTGCGTGTTATACGCCTGTGCGTGTTATACGCCGATAAATACGGTAATTTGGAAGCTAACATTGCAAGAAAATTAGACAATTAAAAACATTATTCCCCAGCATCAGTATAACATTCAATAATTTAATTCTTCTGGAATAACTAATATGGAAAAAGGCACACTTATCAGATTGCTCACCCTCTCTGATAGAACATTGATTACATTTTAGGGGGTTGTGAAATCCCTAAAAAAAATTACTTTAACGACACGCAGGAATTTAGGGACTAAAAAGGCTACAAGACTGCAGTTGTCGCACTCTGCAGGTGCAGTTGCTAACCAGCTTACAGTAAATGAGGTAATGTCAAAAGGCATTCATGTTGCAAGGAGTACACAATCACAGGCAAGGGCAAATAATGAAAACACTTTGAGGCTTGCATATGATTTGATGATGGAAATCAGCAGAGCTTCTGCTCATTTACTAAAGCACTGGAACAAATGCACTTGTAGAGTGCACATGCATTTTGCAAAGTGCAACATAGATTTGCTTTAGACAAATCAACACCACAGAACATTCAAGCAAATTTTAACGAGGGTGGGGGTGGGGGGGTTGTGAAATCTAGCTAATTGCTAATTAGCAGCACACTATTTGGAGTGAGTTCAGGGGGGGGGGGTTGTGAAATCTAGCTAATTGCTAATTAGCAGCACACTATTTGGAGTGAGTTCAGGTGGGGGGGGGGGTTGTGAAATCTAGCTAATTGCTAATTAGCAGCACACTATTTGGAGTGAGTTCAGGTGGGGGGGGGGTGTTGTGAAATCTAGCTAATTGCTAATTAGCAGCACACTATTTGGAGTGAGTTCAGGGGGGGGGGGGTTGTGAAATCTAGCTAATTGCTAATTAGCAGCACACTATTTGGAGTGAGTTCAGGTGGGGGGGGGGGGGGTTGTGAAATCTAGCTAATTGCTAATTATAAGCACACTAAATACACTCCAACAAAATACATTCAAAATGAGTAGACTAGGTGGATATGTTCCCATCACTTCATGCTGGGAAGGTTATTGAAGGAAACTATACATGCATGACAAAAAATAACAGGAAAAAATTCCAGCATGTGTGAGGATAAAAAGGGGACATTCACACTATATTGCAATGATGGGAAGTAGTGTTTGAAGCAAGAAATACATTACATTATCAAAGATTACATAAAAGAACATGTGATGCTAATAAAAGAAAAATATCTTACCTTAATATAGTCCTTCTGCAGGACCTGTATGATGGCAGAACAGGTCTCTGGGATAATGATCCCCAGAGCCTGGGGGGAGATGCCTGTCGAGAACTTAAGGTCCTGCAGGCTTCTCCCTGTGGCCAAATACCGCAAGGTAGCGACCAGCCTCTGCTCCGGAGTGATGGCTTGCCTCATGCAGGTATCCTGCCTGCTGATATAGGGGGTCAGCAAAGCCACCAAACGGTCAAAAACGGGGTCCGTCATCCGGAGAAAGTTCCTGAAATCCTCAGGATTATTCTCACGGATCTCACGGAGCAAAGGCATGTGACAGAACTGGTCACGCTGAAGCAACCAATTCTTGGTCCATGAACTCCTCCTCGCCCTGTTCATGGACTGGTCTTGGGCTGAAGAATAAACTACAGCACCAAGCACATACAATGCACGAGCTCTACGACGAGTACGTACAGGTAACATGGCTTCAAAACGGTCGGCTGGTCAGAACGCACTAAACAGAACGCACTGAAGAACAGCAAGGCCTGTGAAGAACGACCTGAAAATCAGGAACGAGCGGCCAATAAAACAAAGATTTCTCAATGCCAACTGACCAAACGCACTGAAAAGCAGATACAAACCTCACAAGCACAGACTGAACAACAGTTAAAACGAACTGAAAAATACGAGTCTCACAAGCGCGAATCGTCTCTCACCAAACTTCTACTAACACGAGATAAACACGAGATTAGCAGAAGGAGCCCAAAGGGTGTCGTACGGGCTATTGAACTTCCGTTTTATAGTCTCGTCGGACTTGGTGTACGTCACCGCGTACTAAGCTGTCGTACTTTTGTGTGGTCGTGTGTGGGCAAGTCCGTTCGTAAGAAAGTCTGCCGCAAGTCCGCCGAAGGTACGCCGGAAGTATGTCGGACAGGCTGTCCGACTTTTGTAGCTGAAAAGTCCGACCGTGTGTACGCGGCATAAGACTCCATGTCGCTGACAGGGGAGTCCATTGGATCCAGTAAGGGTATGCATTTATCACTTACCCATTGATGTTGTTCCTGTTTGATGTTGTTCTTACCTATGGACCAACATATTCTTTGCCAGCACTTGGAAATCCATCATCCTGAGTGGTTGCATCTGTGTCTACACACAGCCGGACACTATATCACTTACCCTTTTGCCTATGGGTTATTAAACTTTTGTTTGTTACACATTGAGTTGTTTGTCACCACACTGGTTTGAAGGACTTGTGGTTATATGGACTTTATTACCCATACATTATTTATGTTTGTATATCATGCACTACATTTTTTACCAATTTCTGCACTGTTTTTGTCACACTGTATGTAGCTGCTTACTTCTTTTTAGTAGTTAGCGCAGTGTTTTTTGCACATTTCTTCACATGTTCTAAACCCCCTGAGCCATAATTGGCCAAAGCCACCCTAGCTTTGGCCAATTACGGCTCTCTGTACAGACAGCGCTGTGATTGGCCAAGCATGCGGGTCATAGTGCATGCTTGGCCAATCATCAGCCAGCAATGCACTGTGATGCCACAGAGAATTATGGGCCGTGACGCGCCGCTCGAATTTGGCACGAACAGCCCATAACGTTTGCAATTCGGCGAACGACCGAACACATGATGTTCAAGTCGAACATGCATTCGACTCGAACACGAAGCTCATCCCTAGTCCTCTGACGCTAAGTCCTGGACCTGGCGCTTGAATGAGAACATCTTGGATGATGTAGTGGCACCAAAGCACATATCGGAGTCTTTCCCTGTACTTTGCCGAGAATTCAACGGATGATGTAGGGCTGGCTTCCATATTGGAAGGGCATAAGGCAGTGGTTAGGGGGGAGTTCCTATCCCAGGCTCGAGATTGAAAAAAGCACGTGAAGGGGATCTCCAAACCCTCCTAAAAAAATCCAATTTGCAGAACTCAAACATAAACATAGCTCCATCTCAGCCTCTAATTAGGAACACTATATTAACCTGTGCATTGCAAGCCAACCTTGCTGATCAACCATTGTCTCCTACGTCTAATTCCAGTTACCGATCTTGGCCTGTTCTCGACTATCCCTGTCTGCTTGTGACCCTGACCTTTTGCGTGTTCTATGTTTATCCTTGTCTGCTAGTCGCCCCCACCTTTGGCTTATCCCTTTACTATCCTTATTGTTCCAGCCTGCTGCTTCCTTCCTCTTTCTCCTGTAGTCTACCGTGAGCGTGCGCTGTGAGACCCTGGGGGCCGTGACCTGGAGCCAGACTACAGCGCAGTCCATCCTCACCACTAGAGGCTCTGGTGAACACCTGCTGGCTCTTAGACTCCGCACCCTGGGGAATCTATGCTCTAGCTCCCAGTGGAATCTGTGTTGGTGCTCCAGTAGACCTGCTTCCTGAACCTCCCAGAGTTTAATCCGCAGCAGTCAGTCCTAGGGTCCACTACCTTAGCGGTGTACCCCTGACTCCTACGGAGTGCATCTGTCAGCTGGACTCAGGTGACCTGACAGTTTGATCAGCCATGGACCCGGCTGATGTGCTGCTACCCGCAGATGATCCGTTGCAGGGCAAAGTTCGCAGACTTGAGACCCAGGAATCTAATCAGACCTAGGTGATGCGATTCCTTCATTTGGCCTCTCGTTTTGAACAGGTTCAGGACTCCCTAGGACCCCCGGTTCAACAACCTCAACCGCTATCTGCTGCCGCACCTATTCCGGTCACAGCCACATCCACAAATTCTTTGCATTTACCTGCTCCGTCCTGTTACTCTGGGGACCCCAAGGCCTGCAGGGGGTTCCTTAGCCAGTGCACAATTCATTTTGAGCTTCAGCCCCAAAACTTCCTGTCTGATTGGGCAAAGGTAGCCTATATTATATCCCTCCTGTCCAGCGAGGCGTTAGCCTGGGTTGCCCCTCTGTGGGAACTGAATGATCCAGTGGTATCTAGCCTGTCTGACTTCCTGAAACTTTTTTGGAATATCTTCAAGGAACCGGGTCGTGTCTCCTCAGCGGCCAGTGCCCTTTTACGTCTCCATCAAGAGTCCACTTCTGTGGGACAGTACGCTCTTAATTTTCGTATTTTGACTGCTTAACTGAGCTGGAATAATGAGGCCTTATTTGAAACCTTTTTACATGGTCTCTCTGCTAGAGTAAAGGATGAATTTGCGGTAATAGCTATTCCTGCTGATCTGGATGGTTTCATCACCTTGCGTAACCAGATCGATATTCACTTTCAAGAGAGGACTCTGGGAAAAAAGACGCCAGCACTCCCCGTTCTTTAGGCAGCCTGAGCTCCCTGTCCCCTTTCTTCGTCCCGAGGAGCACCTCCTGCCTGCTGAGGAACCTATGCAGCTGGGCCGGACAAAGTTATCTCCTGAAGAACGCGCTAGGCGCAGAACTCTGGGCCTGTGCCTCTGTTGTGGGGTCAAAGGTCATTTTTGTGACACTTGCTCTCTTCGTCCGGAAAAACGCTCGGGGCTTATACATCTGGAAAGTAGAGTATTGGACCCTGAAATATCACCTTCACCTTCTCATCTTCTTCTTTCTGTGTTCCTTCATGTCGGCGCTTCCTCTCATTCGGTCTCGGCATATCTGGATTCCGGAGCCGCTGGCAATTTCATGGACTGGGGAACTGCATCTTCCATGAGGCTTACCCTTTTGCCCCTCACAACACCATTGGTGGTCTTGGCGATTGATGGCACTGTTCTCCCAGGGGGCCCTATCCGCTTTCAGACTCTCCCTGTTAAGATGTCGGTAGGGACACTCCACCAGGAGTGGATATCCTTCCTTGTCTTACGTAAGGCTTCATCTCCTATCATTTTACGTCTTCCTTGGTTACGGCTCTATTCTCCACACATTGACTGGACTGCTGGACAGATTCTGGCTTGGGGTTCCTCTTCCTGCCTACTCAAGGTTGCCCCAAAAGAGAAACTTCCTGTTACCACCATTCCAGTATCTTCTGCTCTTCCCGCTGTATATAGCGATTTCTGGGATGTGTCCTGCAATAGTCGGGCCGAGGCACTCTCTAGGTCACGTGGCACTCTGGATGAGGAGCCCACCTGTGAACCTGATCTGATCATTTACTCTAGTTTGCATAACCATTTACCCTTGCCTGTCCCTAAACTCCCTTGGACGCACAGCCAGGTTAACTTGTCTGCAAGTTCCACAGTCGCTATGCCCTGCAATGTGATTGAGGTAGTCGCTACACCTGGCAATACTATTCAGCCGGCCATTGCACCAGTTATGCCAGCCCAACCCATGCCCAGTGAGCTTCCTGCTTTTTCCTATTCAGGACCTTCTGTAACCTGGCCTCACCCTACTACTACCCTGTTTCCCCGAAAATAAGACCTAGCGTGATTGTCGGTGATGGCTTCAATATAAACCCTGCCCCCCAAATAAGCCCTAGTTAAAGTCCTTGTAGGTCTTATTTTCAGGGTAGGGCTTATTTTCGGGGAAACAGGGTAGGGCTTATATTGCAGCCATCACTGACAATCACGTTAGGTCTTATTTTCGGGGAAACAGGGTACTACGTCCATTCACACTTGTGTCCTAGGGTGCACTACCTTAGCGATGCACCCCTGACTCCTACGGAGTGCATCTGTCACCTGAACTCAGGTGACCTGACACAAATTTTACGAGTACGGGAATAAATGCGGGCGACTGCTAGCCAGGGCCCTGAGAGACAACAGGCCTCAGGTCATGTACATAAACTCCATACCACGATAGGTTCCCCAGTTGTTCACTCCTCTAAGTTTGTGGCTGCCTTTCAGGACTACTATGCCAAGCTCTACCATCTCCCTGCTACACTGCCTGGCTTGACGGCAGATCAGAAACATGCCGTATTCTGGAGTATCTGGATGAAGCTCAAGCCTCCCAACTCACTAATCAAACTAGCAAACACTTTGAGATGCCTATTACCCAGACGGAGCTGGAAACAGTGGTAAAAGAGCTCCCGAAAGGGAAAAGCCCAGGTCCTGACGTATATACGAACGCCTATTATAGTACCTTCCTCCCTTTATTGTCTAGCCCAATGTGTGCCTGCTTTAAAGCTTTAGCGTCGGGTACCACTATACCTAAAGAGGGACTACTGGCCCATATTACGGTGCTCCCCAAAGAAAGGAAAGACCACACTGCCCCTAGTAGCTACAGACCGATATCACTTCTCAATATCGATATAAAAATATTAGCGGAAATCTTAGCGAACCGTCTTAAACCCATAATGCCATCTATCGTACATCCAGACCAGGGGTTATTACTGGAAGGGAAGCTAGGGACAATTCTAACCGGGCGATTCAATTGATCCATTGGGCACAAACACAGACTGACCATCCGCCCTGTCTCCTGTTTTCTACTGATGCTGAAAAGGCGTTTGACAGGGTGGATTAGGTATACCTTCGAGCTGTATTGACCAGAATGGGGCTTGGCCCTAACATGCTCTCCTGGATAACCTCACTCTATAGCTCCCCTGAGGCACGAGTTAAAGTCAATGGCTTCCTTTCAGACACCTTTCCTATTATGAACTGAACTAGGCAGGGCTGCCCACTGTCCCCCCTCAATTTCACCCTCACCCTGGAACCATTGCTTAATAGGATTCGCTCAAATCCAAATGTCAAGGGTTTCGGTGTTGGGCCAAGGGAACATAAATGATTGTCAGGATGATGTCCTGTTCTATTTGGCTTATCCCATGCCCCATGATTACCCCAGGCACATAGAGGTCTGTCAGATTTTTTTTCTCCAGTTACTGCTCACGCTTTGCAGCAATGGGATTCCCTCAACAGGTCAAGACAGCTTGCCCCTCGTTTCCCCCCCCTAGCTCCCCTGTAAAGCTTCCCCTGGTTTGCCCCAGGGGAACACCAGTCATTCTTCCGTACCTGGAGATGTGAGGTGCGGCATGTTCTTCCAAGATGAGGGATTAATCCCATTGGAGGAACTTAGAGCTCAACATCGTAGATTCCCCCTAGATGATTGAGGATATGGACAGCTTCAACATTTTACATGTGGTCTACCTCAAGCTATACGCTCCCCAACCTCCTCTACACCTTTTGAGAAGCTGTGCATGTCTGCCAATCCAATCCCGCACTCCATATCTGTCCTGTATGAGATGCTACTGGGGCAGGGACCCAAGGGGAAGCCAATATACATTAGAGAATGGGAAAGAGACCTGCAACATGAGTTTACTGAGCTGCAACTTGACCACTTTTACCCCCTTACTCACTCTAGTTCTGTTGACATGAAAATGCAGGAGAATGGGTTTAAGGTAATGACTAGATGGTATAGGGTCCCCACCAAACTTGCTAAAATATACCCAACCTCCTCAGATGCTTACTGGCAGGACTGTGGGCATAGGGGTTCGTTTTTGCACATTTTGGTGGGGCTGCCCTAAGTTACAGCCTTACTGGAGGGTTATTAGAACCCAAATAAACCTAATCTTGAACATGGACCCCCCTGACTCTCCAATGGGTTTCCTCCTTCATGTCCCCACCATCCCTCTTAGCCTTTATCAAAAGTCGGTACTGCCTCACCTCCTGAATGCGGCGAGGAGATTGATCCCCATCTACTGGAAAAGCAGTCAAGTTCCAAGCCGCTCAGAATAGATTAATTTTGTGAATGATATTAGGGCTGCAGAGGAGTGGATGGCGACATGTAAGGACAGACATGATAAATGGTATGGAATTTGGGCCACTTGGATTCATTATGTAGATGAGGCCCACACAAATACACAACCAATGGGTACTGTCCCTGTGGGAGGAGTTTAACTGTCAGAAATGTTATAGACTTGACATGATCAGCTGAGAGATTTGATATATAACTGCTAGTACATTTTATTAGAGTGTTTTTCTTCTTTTCCTTTATTTTTGTTGTTTGGTTTTAATGTTTCATGTTTTCTTTATCTGTCTGCCATCTGCGCTCTAGTTTTTCTGCCCAAATCAGTGGTGTTTGCTCATTACTACCGCTAAGTATGGTAGCAGGGCTAGAGAAAGACTAATGGTGATATGGCTCATATGTTTTCATGACCACGAAGTAGACGCCACCCTCTATGTTGGATGGCCAATCGGGCCTTATGTTATGTACTTTGATCAAATACCCACTTGGGTTGCTTTATCCTCTTCTTTTCATGGCTGTTACTTGATTCTTATTGTCTTTTTGATTGTTTTGTCAGAATTGTGAACATAAATAAAGATTATATTAAAAAAAATACATTTCTTAGAGTACAATACAAGACATAGGTCCCTCCCCTCTTCCTATAAAACTGACAAAACTGAGGATGGTTGGGGGGGGGGGGTTTATATAAAGGTGTGTCCTTGCAGCTTCCTCTTTGTCCAATTACCTGAAAGTAGCTGCATATACATTGCCTTGAAAAAGTATTCACACCCCTTGAAACTTTCCACATTTTGTCATGTTACAACCAAAAACGTAAATGTATTTTATTGGGATTTTATGTGATAGACCAACACAAAGTGGCACATAATTGTGAAGTGGAAGGAAAATGATAAATGGTTTTATTTTTTTTTATAAATATCTGAAAAGTGTGGTGTGCATTTGTATTCAATCCCCTTTACTCTGATACCCCTAACTAAAATCTAGTGGAACTAATTGCCTTCAGAGGTGACCTAATTAGTAAATAGAGTCCACCTGTGTATAATTTAATTTCAGTATAAATACAGTTGTTCTGTGAAGCCCTTAGAGGTTTGTTAGAGAACCTTAGTGAGCGAACAGCCTCATAAAGGCCAAGGAACACACCAGACAGGTCAGGGATAACGTTGTGGAGAATTTTAAAGCAGGGTCAGGTTATAAAACAATATCCCAAGCTTTTAACATCTCATGGAGCACTGTTCCATCGTTCATCCGAAAATGGTACAACTGCAAACCTATCAAGACATGGCTGTCCACCTAAACTGACAGGCCGGGCAAGGAGAGCATTAATCAGAGAAGGAGCCAAGAGGCCCATGGAGGAGCTGCAGAGATTCACAGCTCAGGTGGGAGAATCTGTCCACAGGACAACTAATAGGCATGCACTCCACAACCTGGCCTTTATGGAAGAGTGGTAAGACGAAAGCCTTTGTTGAAAGAAAGCCATAAGAAGTCCCGTTTGCAGTTTGGGAGAAGCCATGTGGTGGACACAGCAAACATGTGGAAGAAGGTGCTCTGGTGACTGGTCAGAAGAGACCAAAATTGAACTTTTTGGCCTAAAAGTAAAACTCTAAGTGTGGCTGAAAACTTATACTGCACATCACCCTAAACACACCATACCCATGTGAAACATGGTAGTGGCAGCATCATGTTGTGGGGATGCTTTTCTTCAACAGGGACAGGGAAGCTGGTCAGAGTTAAAGGGAAGATGGGTGGAGCCAATCTTATATATACATACAATATATACATACAATCTTATATATACAGGGCAATCTTAGAAGAAAACCTGTCAGAGTCTGCAAAAGATTTGAGACTGGGGCGGAAGGTTCACCTTCCAGCAGGACAACGACCCTAAACATACAGCCAGAGCTACAATGGAATGGTTTAGATCAAAGCATATTCAAGTGTTATGCCACGTACACACGAGCGGACTTTACGGCAGACTTTGCCCGGCGGACAGGATTTCGTCGGACAATTAGATCGTGTGTGGGCTCCAGCGGACTTTGTTTTCTCAAAAGTTGGACGGACTTAGATTTGAAACATGTGTTAAATCTATCCGTCGAACTCGAGTCCGGTCGAAAAGTCTGCTTGTCTGTATGTTAGTTCGATGGACAAAAAGCCACACTAGGGCAGCTATTGGCTACTGGCTATGAACTTCCTTGTTTTAGTCCGGTCGTACGTCATCACGTTACGAATTCGACGGACTTTGGTGGATTGTGTGTAGGCAAGTCCGTTCATTCGGAAAGTCCGTCATAAAGTCCGTCGAAAAGTCCACCGGGCAAAGTCTGACGTAAAGTCCGCTCGTGTGTACGCGGCATTAGAATGGCCCAGAAAAAGTCTAGACCTAAATCCAATTGAGAATCTGTGGCAAGACTTAACATTTCTGTTCACAGACGATCTCAAAGAGCTTGAGCTATTTTGCAAAGAAGAATGGGCAAAAATTTCACTGTCTAGATGTGCAAAGCTGGTAGAGACATACCCAAAAAGACTTGCAGCTGCAATTGCAGCGAAAGGTGGTTCTACGAAGTATTGACCCAGGTGGGCTGAATACAAATGCACGCTACAATTTTCAGCTATTTATTTGTAAAAATCTTTGAAAACCATTTATCATTTTCCTTCCACTTCTCAATTATGTGGCACTTTGGGGGTTATTTACGAAAGGCAAATCCACTTTGCACTACGAGTGCAAACTACAAGTGAAAAGTGCACTTGAAATTGTACTGAAAGTGCACTTGGAAGTGCAATCGCTGTAAATCTGAGGGGTAGATCTGAAATGAGGGGAAGCTCTGCTGATTTTATCATCCAATCATGTGCAAGTTAAAATGCTGTTTTTTATTTTCCTTGCATTCCTCAGATCTACAGCGACTGCACTTCCAAGTGCACTTTTCAATTTGCACCTTTTCGTAAATAACCCCCTTTGTGTTGGTCCATCACAAAAAAATCTAATAAAATACATTTACGTTTTTGGTTGTAACATGAAAAATGTGTAATATTTCAATGGGTATGAATACTTTTTCAAGGCACTGTAACCATGCACCTTGTCCAGCCCCCAAAATAATGGCAGATAGCATGGCAACTTCAAGACTGTTGTTAAAGTGTCACTTTAATAAACATACAAACCTAACTCCACCTTTTGCTAGGCCTTTACCAACATTCTCCACAAGCTTCAATGCCTGGTATCATTGCCCTTAAAAGACTATTGGCAATTGTCAACAATATCTAGCACTGTGGACAACTGCACAATTGATGTCACATATCTACCCTCATGTTGCAGTGCTTAGGCCTGCAATTGGCTGCTGTCTCTATTAAAGGTAAACCTTCCCTGTAAGCCTCCTTATTACTTCCCTGATGTGATGAGTACTCCTATTGAATATTAAGGAAGCTTGGATGGGGTTTGGGGAACGAACCAAGCTCATCTTAGGCTGGGTTCACACTAAAGCACAGAGCGACTCACAGCAGGAGTCTGGTGCGTCTCCATTCACCGGTACAGGTCCGATTTCAGCCCGAATTTTTGACTGAATTCAGACCTGAAATGGACCAAAAGACGCACAGGACTCCTGTGCAGTTCACACCAAAACCGCTCTGGAGATGTGTGAACCGGCTCCATAAAGAGCCAGTCACAATCACCTGCTATGCGAATTGGATGCTGGGAAACCTAAATCCAATTCGCAATAGTGTGAACCCAGCCTTACATAGAAAAAGTCATGATTTGCATATACAGTAACATCAACTATACATTTTGACATTGACAATAGCCTCTGCTGATACTTATTTCTCACATATGCTCAGGTTGACTTGGCCAAGTTTATCCCAGGTTTAGTTACAGCCTTTTGTATGCAAATAAACTATTTCACAATATTCTATTGGAGGCATATTTGTACCTATTCCAAAGAGGGTAGGTAAAAGTGGTAATTGGCTGTATATAATATTTTTAAATAGACTGGTACTTCTATATACCTGTAGCTAAAACCGTAAATAGTATTAAGAATCCCAGTCAGCTTCACTGTTTACTGCCAGTAGAAGTACATGGGAGGATTTATAGTCCTAAATGCAGGGTAGCTTTGCTAATGGTAATGAATATTTAATCTGCTAATTGACTGCACAAAATCAATTTCAGTTAATTCTTCTTTTTTGGCGAAGGTTTTTCTGTAATAATGAGTGGCAAAATAACATATTGATCGTAGTCCGAAGGCTGCTTCTCGTACACCACTCACTAGAAGAAGAAGAGCGGTCTAGAGTAACGCAAGGAATTGTCCACTAGAGCTAAAATTTAATTAAGGAATTGAGTTCTTTATTTGTAGAAATAACATTACATCTAATTCATCTTTCTAGTATCAGGATCTTAGGGAAGAGGAGAAATGAAGTACTCCTTTCACAGCATCACATCTTGTCAGCAGATGTCAGTGTAGGATGTGTAACACGCAATCTCTCGGCTTTAGCTGACTGGAAGGAATACTACGAAAATGTGTTTTCTTCAAAACATTTCCAAAGCCGTGTTTCATATGGTGTCAGTAAATATTTTAGTTTTCAGAAATAACTTCAGTTACTAGAATTTGTAAGAAAATAAAAGCAATCACTCCCGGCATTCAGAGGTCCTCCACAGGGAGAAATGGCTACACAAGCGACACGTCCACACACGGCCCAATGCTTGGCGAATGCAGATAGGGGAATCCAATGTGAAACTACAAAGACTAAAAACAGTAAAGGCGCCTAGTGCATTACCCAACAAATATTTTATTCAGAGACAAGAAAACCAATAGAATGCACACTCACAAAATTGCAGTGTAAAACAACATGTAAGCCGGAAGATGCCATATGGTGCAAAGTTCAAATGCTGAGCAGCTCTGAGGAAGGGGTGCGCCCACGAAACGCATCAGCTTGATAGTACACGAGAGGTTGTTGGAGCATTTGAACCTTACAACATGTGGCATCTTCCGGCTTTACACTGCACTTTTGTGAGTATGCATTCTATTGGTTTTAATGTCTCTGAATAAAATATTTGTTGGGTAATGCACTAGGTCAGTGGTTCTCAACTCCTGTCCTCAGGACCCACTAACAGGCCAGATTTTAAGTATCACCTTGGGGAGATGCAGACTAGAACACTGCAGTCACTGAGCAGTAAATGATATCACCTGTGATTTATTTCAGTTATCTTGCAAACCTGGCCTGTTGGTGGGTCCTGAGGACAGGAGTTGAGAACCACTGCACTAGGTGTTTGCACCTTTCCCATTTGTTGTCAATTCGTAAACTCATTTGAAAATTAGTCAAAAGCAATCAGATTGCAAAAGTCAGTGGCGGCTGGTGCTAAAAATTTTTTGGGGGAGCACAAACACACTGAAAAATTCTGAAAAAAAACCCATCAATTGCAGCCACTGTGCCATCAAACGCAGCCACTGTGCCATCAAACGCAGCCACTGTGCCCATCAAATGCAGCCACTGTGCCCATCAAATGCAGCCACTGTGTTCATCAAACACAGTCACTGTGCCCATCAAACGCAGCCACTGTGCCCATCAAATGCAGCCACTGTGCCCATCAAACGCTGCCACTGTGCCATCAAACGCTGCCACTGTGCCCATCAGATGCCACTGTGCCCATCAAATGCTGCCACTGTGCCATCAAATGCTGCCACTGTGCCCATCAAATGCAGCCACTGTGCCCATTAAATGCTGCCACTGTGCCATTGAATGCCACCACTGTGACCCCCCCCCCCGCCCACTCACCATCTGTCCAGCACTTACCCTGTCTCTGAGGGACAGCGGGTGATGGCAAGCAGTGTCCTCCATGCGTCCCTTCCCATCCTCTCCTCCCGTCCTTTCCTCCTGATAGGCGTCCAATCACAGCGCCTGTCGTTTCAGACAATCAGGTGACAGGTAACAGACCTGAGCACCTGATTGGTGGAGAGGCGGTTCAGTGTTAGGAAAGCGAATATTCATTGATTGTTCTAACACACGTGGGTGAACTGCGAGCGCCAAGCACTGCGTTCGCAGGTCACCTTTTTTGACGCCTATTAGCGCCTACGGCTCTAATCAGGTGCTTCAAAAACAGCCCCTGCTGCTGTAATTCAGGTGCCCGAAAAGTGGCCAGGCGCCTGAATAGGGGGTGGCAGCAGCGGCCATGTATAGATTCACGTTATGCATGAATCTATCCATTGGTCATAGAGGGGGCAGCTGGAGACAGGGGGTGGCGCCCGGCGTTCTCATGGATGCACCACCACTGGCAAGAGTTCTGATTCTCTGCGGGGAGGGGGACACGGACTACAGAACAGCACCTTGACAATGATGTTTTTTGTGTTTTTATGCACAGTACATCTATGATATATTGTCACATAGAAGGATTTATGTTCTGTTTGTAATTTTTTTAATGCTCATTTACACCTGTGATGTCTCTGAAGAGCAATCAACAGTGAATTGCTTTTCAGAGAGCAGTGCAGGAGCTGCCTCCTAAATGCTTTTTTTTTTTTTTCTTTTTACAGCTAAACTAAGTTTTTAAATGGTAATAACACACTGTAACTATGAGCCTAGTGGCAAGGCCCTATTCACTTGAAGGGATGGGGTAAAAACATGGCTCAACTGCCTATTTTTACCACCCCCAACTGTAATGCCGCGTACACACGAGCAGACTTTTCGACCGGACTGGTCCGACGGACCGAGTGTGGCGGACAATCCGATCGTGTGTGGGCTCCATCGGACCTTCAGCGGACTTTTCCAGTCAAAAATCTGACGGACTTTAGATTTGAAATATGCTTCAAATCTATCCGACAGACTCGAGTCTGGTCTAAAAATCTGCTCGTCTGTATGCTAGTCCGACGGACGAAAACCCACGCTAGGGCAGCTATTGGCTACTGGCTATCAACTTCCTTGTTTTAGTCCGGTCGTACTTCATCACGTACGAATCCGTCGGACTTTGGTGTGATCGTGTGTAGGCAAGTCCGATCGTTCACAAGTCCATCGGAAGTCTGTCTGAAAGTCCGTCGGACCAGTCCGGTCGAATAGTCCGCCCATGTGTACACGGCATAAGTGTAAAATAAGGGTTATTGTGTGTGTTTTGTTAAACTGTGATATGAGGATTTCAATTTTATCTTATATTAAACCCAAAAGTGGAGGCTCCACTTATCAGCCTCCTTCCCCCCCTCTGGTGCCACATTTGGCATCTTTTGGGAGGGAGGAGGTACCTCCTCCTTCCCCCCGCCGTAGACCATTCAGAAAGTGCAGCACACTTCGCACATGCGCAGTAGGGAACAGGCTGTGAAGCAGAAAGGCTTCACTCCTGGGTTCCCTTATTACAAATGGTGGCGGCAGCACCCCAGAGCTTATGGAAACATTGGCTAGGGTGCCAACATCACTGGATTCCAGGATAGGCAAGTGTCCTAATAATAAAAGTAATCATCTACAGTATGTGTACTTTTCATTTTTTGCTTTTTACCTGTTGATCCTGCCCTTGGAGTCCACCAAATGCAGATTCCTATGATGGTGTGGCAATAATGCTGCACTGCTCCTGAATTCAGAGCAGAGTTGCCACTCTCATGTCTCATGTCAGTGCAATAAAAAAAATGTTGCGGGGGCGGGGGATGGGAGGTTGTGGTTATCAGCCTCTCTAATGATTATTTACATGTCTGTAACTTGTCAATCAGCATTTGGCCACACCTAGTCCTGCCCACTGCTTTGTGGATTGTCAGCATTGTCTCCGCTGCTAAAAAAAACCCCTCCCACTGTAAGCCGCAGTGTCTGGCAGAGGGAGCATGGGAGACACAAATGAAAGAGCATTTGGTGCGTCACACAGTAACTAGATTTGCGATTTATCATACAGGAGCCTTTAGTGGTACCTTATGTAGCAAGGTCCGAGTCCTCTTAAGGCCTAATGGTGACCTCCAGGGTCTGGAACAACTGACATTCTTCGGTGTAGAGTGGGTTACAAGGCATGGTGGGTGTAATGCAAGATGAAAAGGTGGGCGCCAGACACTTTTTGAATGCAAAGAGATTTATTGTCTCTTGAACAGAACTGTGGGAGAGAGGGTTAGGGCCAGGACACTTTTAAGTAGATGCAATGATAATTGGCAGACTCTGAGACTTCTGTAGGAAGACAGCTATACAGATGAAGGCCTCCAGCCAGACACCACTTCTGTATAGGTAGTATCGCTGTCTCCTATTGCAACAATCTTATAGCAGTTACTAACGGTAGTTGTATTCAACTACTGGCAACACAAACAGTTCTCTGCTTACTCCACAGTCTCTCACTGTGGGTCTTTACTTAACGAACTCCCAGTCTTTCACTAGACTTCGGATCCAATAGCCACTGGACCCCCTGCGCTCTTCCACTTTAGTGCTCAGTATCTTCCTCAAGCGTCACGCCCGCTTCCCTTCTGGGTCCCTGGCTTGGCACTCACAGATACTCTTCAAGTGTCACCCCTGCTGACCTGCTAGGTCCCTGGCTTGGCACCCACTGATGCTCCGCAAGCATCACCTCTGCTGTCCCGCTGGGTCCCTGGCTTGGCACTCACTGAAGCTTTCCCACTTTTTCGTCCCCAGCTGGTGAGAAGACTGCTTTTTTACTGGCTTCAGCTTACTCACAGTGGTCTCCGGTAACAAGGTGGTTGGTCCCTTAGTGGCGACAGCTTCCCCTCTACCTCTGACCACAGATGGTTCCCGGTGGAACCACTACTTCTGGTTGGACTGCAAGCCAGCAGGCCCAACCCTACGCTGCTCTCCCGCTCTTGGAAAGGCTCTCAGGCAGGCTAACAGCTAAACGTCCCCAAGATAGGCCTCAGGCTTCTGGCCTAGCAGGCGTCCGGCTGGCACAGAACCCCGATCACCTGACGCCGCCCAAATAAATAGGCTCTCTCAGCAGGCCAAAGAACCAAAGAACATCCCTGCCCATTGGCAGAGACACCCCATCCATTCATGTCTGAGCTTGCAAAGCCCCTGTCTTATCTAATGTCACTAGCATAGTGCCACCCAGTGACAGAAGAGAATGAATGAATGAATGATTTGTAAAGCGCTGCAAATGCGAACTGAATCGCCTCAAGGCGCTAAATGCGTTAGTGTTGACCAGCTTCTTAGAAGAGGAAGGTTTTGAGTTTTTTTCCTGAAGGCCAGATGGTTTTCTTCCATGCGGATGTGAGTCGGAAGAGAATTCCATTGCCGAGGTCCCTGGACTGCGAATCTGCGTTCTCCCCTTGCTTTGTAGCGATAAAGGGTGCAACAAGTCCAGATTTAGAGAGGAATCAATTGATCTCCTAACAATTGGCCAAGGCAACTATCGCCTGACAACTAAATTTCATAGCAACCCTGCCTAAACATCAGGGTGCTACACTTAAAGCAGACTTTGCAGTAAAATAAGGTAAAGTAATGGGGCGTACACACGGTCGGACTTTTCGACTGGACTGGTCTGATGGACGCCGACGGACCAAATCCGGCGGACGTACCGATCGTGTGTGGGCTTCACCGGACCTTCAGCGGACTTTTCCAGTCGCAAATCTGACGGACTTTAGATTTGGAACATGCTTCAAATCTTTACGTCGTGACTCCGCTGGACAAAGAAATCCGCTCATCTGTATGCTAGTCCGACGGACAAAAACCGACGCTAGGGCAGCTATTGGCTACTGGCTATCAACTTCCTTATTTTAGTCTGTATATGTATTTAGTCGGTGTATGTCATCACGTACGAATCCGTCGGACTTTGCTGTGATCGTGTGTAGGCAAGTCCGGTCGTTAGAAAGTCAGTCAAAAGTCCTTCGAAAGTCTGTCGAAAGTCTGTCGGACAGGCTGTCGGACTTTTGTAGCTAAAAAGTCCGACCGTGTGTACACGGCATAAAGTTCACTTATAATGTCTGGGTCCCCTCCCCCTGTAAAAATCACTGGCTAATAGTTTCCCAAACTGTGAAGAAAAACCTGCAGACACCATTTTCTGAGGTATGTGTAAGGAGAGGCAGCTGGAAATCCTGTTTTTAGCTGGTAGGACACGTTACCTTCCCTGGGCTACCCAAGGATCATTTTAGTGGGCATGTAAAGTAGTGCACCCCCTAGAAAGAAGCTGGTAGTTTTTGCCTGTTTCCTCTACACACAGCCAGGCACACATTTTCAGCAGTCTCTCTCTGGCTCAAGAAGCAGTCTAGGGGTTTCTTTTGTGGTTTTTATTAGGGAATGATCTACTTGGATGAGGATAGAGAGCATGGGATACCCCAGAACTGTAGATGTTGAACTTGAACAAATTGAGGACTACAAACTTTTTGGCTGTATTTATCCACTTCTTGACAAAAGGGGTTGTACACCTTCAGCTGCACCTGTACAACACCCACTGGTCTTGCACCCACGCTTGGTTGTACTGGCACACTTCAGGCTACTTCCATCAGAAAAAGTCCCACAGAATCTCTATACTGTAAGTGATCTGTCTTCTTCCCAAAGACTAAAGCACTATACAGTCACTCTTGCAGCACTGGGGTCTTGTACTCACTCAGCCACAGGATCATTGCTTGACTGCTGTGATGTCTGTTAATGATACAGTATTATAGATAAACTTTTTCCAAATTTTGTTTTCTAAATCAGTTACATGGAACATCACAGTAAAGAAAATATAATAATGGCAGAATATCAAGCGCATATTGAACCCTCCTGGCGGTTACAGCGTATACAGTTGTGCTCATAAGTTTACATACCCTGGCAGAATTCATGATTTATTTTTTCTGAGAATATGAATGATAACACAAAAACATTTCTTTCACTCATGGTTAGTGTTTGGCTGAAGCCATGTATTATCAATCAACTGTGTTTACTCTTTTAAATCATAATCACAACAGAAACTACCCAAATGACCCTCATCAAAAGTTTACATACCCTGGTGATTTTGGCCTGATAATATGCACACAAGTTGAAACAAAGGGGTTTGAATGGCTATTAAAGGTTACCATCTTCAACTGTGATCTGTTTGCTTGTAATTAGTGTGTGTGTATAAAAGGTCAATGAGTTTCTGGACTCCTGACAGACCCTTGCATCTTTCTTCTAGTGCTGCACTGAGGTTTCTGGATTCTGAAGAATCGTCAAAGGATCTGCGGGAAAAGGTAGTTGAACTGCATAAAACAGGAAAGGGATATAAAAAAAAGGGGGGGGGGATTTGGGGACTTTAAATGAGGCCCAGTATGGCACCTCCATCCCTGTATCAATTGCATAAAAGGAGAATTGGGACTTTAAATGAAGCAGTAGAAATGCGGAGGTAAAGGTAAAAGTGTTTAACTCATATCAAATTGAGTAAAAGAGTAATTTCATATAAATACATGTAGGCACAAGGCATAAACATGATAGTACAAAGGTATATATAAATAAACACATAAATCAGGATGAATACATAATGATCAATGGATGGTGTGTATAACAGCAATATGACCTGCGACTGCCGGAAGTGGCATGCCCGGCACCTGTATTAGCATTCACATAGTATAGATACAAATGTACTAAATTCATGTTGATAACATCATCAGGGCGTAATGAATATCTCTGTGGCATCAAGTATAGCTCGACGCGTTTCGTGGATGATTTCTCTCCACTCATCAGGAGCAGATGCAACAAATTCCTGTTAAGTATACAAATATAATGAATCACACTCTAAATAGAGGGGAATGGAAAAGTGATATTTATAGAGTTGGCCAAGCACACTCACCAACCCCGACAACGAATGCGACATGAGGCGAGCGGCACATGGTGGGCCAGAGGCATGGACCACACCACGGGAGCTGAGATGGCGTGGTATACATAGACAGCATCAGGTGTTGTTGGGGTGCCTGGGTGTAGGGAAGGTCTCCATGGAGCAAAAGTGCTGGTGTGTAAATCATCAAACAGGGTTGTCTGGGAACAAATAAATGTGTGTATGATTTAGTGTGATAATAAATTGGTATATAAATATACACCCAATTGGTCAGCATATAGGTGTTAGTGTAGAGGAGTGATAAACCAGCAATGTGACGTGTATGTGTGTAGTGAACTAACCTGTATCTGAAGGTGACTGACAATGACCTAATTAAGTGTAAGCATAGAAACTGGTGCATTGTGATGAAATGAAAATGAATGATAATGAGATGAAAATATATGTGATCACAAATGTGTGAATGAGGATCATAGAGACCAAAGTGAACCTAGACCTAAGGACACTTACCCGATTGCTGCAAGCCATGCAACACCAAGCAACGAACAGCTGGTGTGCAGGAACCCCAGGCGGAGACCAGCCAGGTGAACAGCCGGCTCCGACTGGAGAATTTGTATGTGCACGCCGCCAACGCCATGTGCCTGAGCCCAGGAGTGGGGAGGGGAGTCCGCACCCGAGCTGATATAGGGATATAAAAAGATATCCAAGGAATTTAAAATGCCAATCAGCAGTGTTCAAACTCTAATCAAGAAGTGGAAAATGAGGGGTTTTGTTGAAACCAAACCACGTTCAGGTAGACCAACTAAAATTTCAGCCACAACTGCCAGGAAAATTGTTTGGGATGCAAAGAAAAACCCACAAATAACTTCAGGTGAAATACAGGACTCTCTGAAAACATGTGTGGCTTTTTCAAGATGCACAATAAGGAGACACTTGAAGAAAGATGGGCTGCATGGCCGAGTCACCAGAAGAAAGCCTTTACTACGCAAATGCTACAATGTATCCCGCTTACAATACGCCAAAGAGCACAGAGACAGGCCTCAAACCTTCTGGCACAAAGTCATTTGGAGTTATGAGACCAAAATGTAGCTTTTTGGCCACAACCATAAACGCTTCATTTGGAGAGCATTCAACAAGGCCTATGATGAAAGGTACACCATTCCTACTGTGAAAAACACGGAGGTGGATCGCTGATGTTTTGGGGATGTGTGAGCTACAAAGGCACAGGAAATTTTGTCAAAATTGATGGCAAGATGAATGCAGTATGTTATCAAAAAATACTGGAGGAACATTTGCATTCATCAGCCAGGAACAGTGGCGGTGCGTTCATAAGGGTGCAAGGGCATCGCCCCCTCTCTCCAGCCACACCCTTTATCACCAATAGATAGATTCATGCTTTGCATGTGGGGGTGTTTTTGAAGCACCTGATTAGAGCCATAGGCTCTTATAAGCGTCAAAAAAGGTAAATAGCGAGCGTCATGCTTGGCGCTCACAGTTCCCCCAGCTGTGTTAGAAAAGCGAATGAATATTCGCTTTCCTAACACTGAACCACCTTTCCGCCAATCAGGTGCTCGGGTCTGTTACCCATCACTTGATTGGCTGAAATGGCAGGCACTGTGATTGGACGCCTATCAGGCGTCCAATCATAGGAGAGGATGGAAGGAGAGAATGGGAGAAGAAGACATCGAGGACTTTGCTCGGCGCCTGCCGCCGTCACCCACTGCCCCACCGAGACAGGGTAAGTGCTGGGCAGACGGCGGGTGGGGGGGGACAGTGGCAGCATTCAATGGGCACAGTGGGAGCATTTGATGGCACAGTGGGAGCATTTGATGGGGCACAGTGGGAGCATTTGATGGCACAGTGGGAGAATTTGATGGCACAGTGGGAGCATTTGATGGCACAGTGGGAGCATTTGATGACACAGTGGCAGCGTTTGATGGGCACAGTGGCAGTGTTTTATGGGCACAATGGAAGCCTTTGATGGCACAGTGGCAGCGTTTGATGGGCACAGTGGCAGCGTTTGATGGCACAGTGGCTGCATTTTATGCCACGGTGGCTGCGTTTGATGGTGCAGTGGCTGCATTTGATGGTACAGTGGGAGCATTTGATGGGGCACAGTGGGAGCATTTGATGGCACAGTCGGAGAATTTGATGGCACAGTGGGAGCATTTGATGGCACAGTGGGAGCATTTGATGACACAGTGGCAGCGTTTGATGGGCACAGTGGCAGTGTTTTATGGGCACAATGGAAGCCTTTGATGGGCACAGTGGCAGCGTTTGATGGCACAGTAGCTGCATTTTATGGCACGGTGGCTGCGTTTGATGGTGCAGTGGCTGCGTTTGATGGTACAGTGGCTGCATTTGATGGTACAGTGGCTGCGTTTTGATGGGCACAGTGAGGCTGCAATTGATGTTTTTTTTCAGAATTTTTCAGTTTGTTTGCACCCCCCAAAAAATTTTGAGCACCAGCCGCCACTGGCCAAGAAGCTGTGCATAGGACGTACTTGGACATTCCAACATGACAATGATCCAAAACCCAAGGCCAAGTCGACCTGTTATTGGCTACAGCAGAATAAAGTAAAGGTTCTGGAGAGGCCATTTCAGTCTCCTGACCTCAATATAATTGAGCCACTCAGGGAAGATCTCAAACATGCAGTTCATGAGAGACAGACTGATACTGTGGCAAATGGCTTGTGTTAGCTAGCTAAATACAGCCTGCAAACCCGCCCATCAACATAGAAAAACCCACCCTTCAGTTGACTAAACACGCGTCCTGGAAGAATAGCAGAAAAATAGCAGAAAAAGTTTTGTTTTTCAGCACTGGCCATCTTTAAAAATTCTGCCCCCATCTTTGCAGCACTGGCCATCATTTATAAATCCACCCCCAACATGTACAAATCCACCCCTCACCAACATGAACACGCCTCGGAAGCGTGAGGCATAATCTGACAGAAAAATTTCTTCTGTTGTCTATTGTGCGCAGGCGCTGTCTCGCCGTCACAACAGCTGATTGTAAAATCAGCTGTTGTGCTGTTCTGTACGGCACATGCGCCGTTCGTCCCAGGCACTTCTCGATAGCGGGCACTTCTCGATAGAACACCGGGACCCTTCCCTGTCTCAGTACCCAACAATTCAGCAGAAGCTGTCAAAAAAAAGAAGCAGGCTGGCAATATTTATCAACAACAACAACATCACAGAAAGTTATATTGAAACATTGTATCAATTGTAACTTTCTGTGTTTTGCATCCACAGATCAAAGGGATGAACTTCGATTTGCAGG
The DNA here is from genome assembly GCA_037952925.1 of Lithobates clamitans. Classification (NCBI taxonomy): domain Eukaryota; kingdom Metazoa; phylum Chordata; class Amphibia; order Anura; family Ranidae; genus Lithobates; species Lithobates clamitans. The sequence goes on from JBBGZY010000271.1 coordinate 2,234,674, forward strand.
TGAAGAGAGTTAAAGCAACCTTGACAAGTAGAAAAAAAAACAAAAAAAACCTTCTACTTAAATGTTCCTCTGTTGAACCCCTTATTAATCCTTTTGTTTTCTCTAATCAGCACTAATTAACCCTATATTCTCCTTCTCTATTCAATTGTAATTTTCCTGGTGATTTTTTCTTTTGTATTTTATTAACTAATAGTTTTTTCTATTTTTGTTTGCTTTGCTTATTCATATTTTTTACACCTTTTTACATATATTTACTGCTGAAAAAAAATAAAAAAATTCCTTTTGTTTAATTTTATTACATTTAATTGTCTAAGGATTGCAAAAAATAAAAAAATAAATATTGTTGTAGGACAATATTCACAAAAAGAAAGCCTTGTTTGTCCTAAAAAAAATGCATGTATTACATAGTTATCTTAAGTCAGGGGTAAGCAAGCTCGGGACTCCAGCTGTGATGAAACTACAAATCCCATCATGCATCTGCCTCTAGGAGTCATGCCTGTGATTGTCCACTGTCCATTTTTTCCACTGGGCACCCTGGGCAGTTGCCCGGGGGCCCCACTTGTCTGGAGGGCCCCATCCAGGGCCAATCCTCAGCGCTGCAATCTGCTGCTTAAGTTGACTGACTGCACTGGTTGCTCACTTGCTAGAATCGCCGGCCGCCTGGCGTCTAGCTAGCAACCAGTTACATCAGTCAGAGGCTGCGGCCACCCCAGCATTCATATCGCATCGCGGCCACCCCAGCAGCTAGTAAACAAGCTCCACCCACCTCTGCCATGTTCTTCAGACAGTGTGGAGAGGGAGCGGAGCAGAAGGATGGCCCTTGATAGCTGGCGCTGCCTTGCTGCTGTGAGTGACACACTGTACTGCACCAAGCCGGTGGCCTCAAGTAAGTCTAACACTGTCTACTTAAGTAAGTTCAAGTTGTGCATCAAACACAGCCACTGTCTGTGCCTCTCAAAAGCTGCCACTGTGCCCATCAAACGCAGCCACTGTGCCCATCAAACTTGTGTTATATTGTCCAAACGTTGTGTTAATGTTTAAACACTGATTTTGTTGGAAGTACCAATAAATATAGCCTTATTGATAATTTGCATTTTTATTCTCATGCGTGATTGTGTAGACAGGGCCCCAGTGCCCTGTATTGCCCGGGGGCCTATAATGCTCTTAAGATGGCCCTGATGGGACTTGTAGTTTCACCACAGCTGGAGGGTTGAGGTTGCCTACCCCTGTCTTAGGTAATCACAAAATTATCGCAGAATAAACAGGCTCATAGCAGAAATTTGAAAATTGCTCTGGTCCATTAGGGATAAACAGGTGTGAGAGCCGAAGTGGTTAAATACGTAAAAAGGGTTAATGTACCATAATGTGCATAAACTTTAATCAATTGTTTTGAAACTTTCTCAACACCCCAAACCTGTCCTAGACGTTTCATGGATTTTAGCCTTCCACAAAGAAAATGAGGGACATTAAAGTGATTGTAAAGTCTTGTTTTTTTTTCTATATAAAAAAAAACAAATATGTTATACTTACCTGCTCTGTGAAGTGGATTTGCATAGAGCAGCCCAGATCCTCCACTTCTCGGGTGCCTTTTCTGTGATCCTGTCCCTTCCCTCCTGTTCAGTGCACCCACAGCAAGCAGCTTGCTATGGGGGCACCTGAGCCAAGTCACAGCTCCCTGTATCCATTCAGAATAGGAGTCCCGACCTGGCCCTGCCACCTCTCTCTCCTGATTGGCTAGCTGACTTTCACTGACAGCAGCGGCAGCCAATAGCTCCATTGCTGTCTTTCAGCCAATCAGGAGGGAGAATCTCAGATGGCTGAGACACTGTTGGACATTGCTGGATCTAGATGTGATTCAGGGTAGTGTTATGGGGGCTGAGGGGGGCTGCTGCACACAGAAGGCTTTTTATCTTAATACATAGAATGCATTAAAATAAATAAACCTGGCTTTACAATGCCTTTAAGCTTGTCTTTTTTTAGGTGCTTATTGTGGCTTAAAGTGATTGTAAAGGCAGAAGGTGCAGTCTATGCATTAAGATAAAAAACCTTCTGTGTGCAGCAACTTCCCTCAGCTCCCCTAATACTTACCTGAGCCCCCTCTCTATCCAGCAATGTGCATGAGTGCCTGGGCCATCTTGGACTCTCCCTCCTGATTGCCTGAGACACAGCGGTGGCGCCATTGACTCCCCCTCTTGTCAATCGAAGTCAGGTAGCCAATCAGGAGAAAGAGAGGGGACGGGGCTAAACCATGGCTCCATGTCTAAATGGACACACAGAGCTGCGGCTCGGCTTGAATGCAAGCGGCTTGCTGTGGGGGCACTTGGCAGGAGGGAGCGACCAGGAGCACCAGGGAGGTAACTGAGAAGAGGAGGACCAAGTCTGCTCTGTGAAAAACCACTGCATAAAGGAGGTACAGTATCTCACAAAAATGAGTACACCCCTCACATTTTTGTAAATATTTTATTATATATTTTCATGTGACAACACTAAAAAAATTACACTTTGCTACAATGTAAAGTAGTAAGTGTACAGCTTGTATAACAATGTAAATTTGCTGTCCCTCAAAATAACTCAACACACAGCCACTATTGTCTAAACTGCTGGCAACAAATGTGAGTACACTACTAAGTGAAAATGTCCAAATTGGGCCAAAAGTGTCAATATTTTGTGTGGCCACCATTCTGTTCCAGCACTGCCTTAACCACTTGAGCCCCGGACCATTATGCTGCCTAAGGACCAGAGGTCTTTTTCCAATTTGGCACTGCGTCGCTTTAACTGCTAATTGCGCGGTCATGCAATGCTGTACCCAAACGAAATTTGCGTCCTTTTCTTCCCACAAATAGAGCTTTCTTTTGATGGTATTTGATCACCTCTGCAGTTTTTATTTTTTGCGCTATAAACGGAAAAAGACCGAAAATTTTGAAAAAAAATGATATTTTCTACTTTTTGTTATAAAAAAAATCCAATAAACTAAATTTTAGTCATACATTTAGGCCAAAATGTATTCGGCCACATGTCTTTGGTAAAAAAAATGTCAATAAGCGTATATTTATTGGTTTGCGCAAAAGTTATAGCGTCTACAAACTAGGGTACATTTTCTGGAATTTACACAGCTTTTAGTTTATGACTGCCTATGTCATTTCTTGAGGTGCTAAAATGGCAGGGCAGTACAAAACCCCCCCAAATGACCCCATTTTGGAAAGTAGACACCCCAAGGAAATTGCTGAGAGGCATGTTGAACCCATTGAATATTTATTTTTTTTGTCCCAAGTGATTGAAAAATGACAAAAAAAAAAAAAAAAAAAATATTTACAAAAAGTCGTCACTAAATGATATATTGCTCACACAGGCCATGGGCCTATGTGGAATTGCACCCCAAAATACATTTAGCTGCTTCTCCTGAGTATGGGGATACCACATGTGTGGGACTTTTTGGGAGCCTAGCCGCGTACGGGGCCCCGAAAACCAATCACCGCCTTCAGGATTTCTAAGGGTGTAAATTTTTGCTTTCACTCTTCACTGCCTATCACAGTTTCGGAGGCCATGGAATGCCCAGGTGGCACAAAACCCCCCAAAATGACCCCATTTTGGAAAGTAGACACCCCAAGCTATTTGCTGAGAGGCATATTGAGTCCATGGAATATTTTATATTTTGACACAAGTTGCGGGAAAGTGACACTTTTTTTTTTTTTTTTTTTTTTTTTTCATAAAGTTGTCACTAAATGATATATTGCTCACACAGGCCATGGGCATATGTGGAATTGCACCCCAAAATACATTTAGCTGCTTCTCCTGAGTATGGGGATACCACATGTGTGGGACTTTTTGGGAGCCTAGCCGCGTACTGGACCCCAAAAACCAATCACTGCCTTCAGGATTTCTAAGGGTGAAAATTTTTGATTTCACTCTTTACTGCCTATCACAGTTTCGGAGGCCATGGAATGCCCAGGTGGCACAAAACCCCCCCAAATGACCCCATTTTGGAAAGTAGACACCCCAAGCTATTTGCTGAAAGGCATGGTGAGTATTTTGCAGCTCTCATTTGTTTTTGAAAATGAAGAAAGACAAGAAAAAACATTTTTTTTTTTCTTTTTTCAATTTTCAAAACTTTGTGACAAAAAGTGAGGTCTGCAAAATACTCACTATACCTCTCAGCAAATAGCTTGGGGTGTCTACTTTCCAAAATGGGGTCATTTGGGGGGGTTTTGTGCCACCTGGGCATTCCATGGCCTCCGAAACTGTGATAGGCAGTGAAGAGTGAAATCAAAAATTCACGCCCTTAGAAAGCCTGAAGGCGGTGCTTGGTTTTCGGGGTCCCGTACGCGGCTAGGCTCCCAAAAAGTCTCACACATGTGGTATCCCCGTACTCAGGAGAAGCAGCAGAATGTATTTTGGGGTGTAATTTCATATATTTCCATGGCATGTTTGAGCAATATATCATTTAGTGACAACTTTGTGCAAAAAAAAAAAAAAAAAAAAAAAAATTTGTCTCTTTCCCGCAACTTGTGTCGCAATATAAAATATTCCATGGACTCGACATGCCTCTCAGCAAATAGCTTGGGGTGTCTACTTTCCAAAATGGGGTCATTTGGGGGGGTTTTGAACTGTCCTGGCATTTTATGCACAACATTTAGAAGCTTATGTCACACATCACCCACTCTTCTAACCACTTGAAGACAAAGCCCTTTCTGACACTTATTGTTTACATGAAAAAGTTTTTTTTTTTTGCAAAAAAATTACTTTGAACCCCCAAACATTATATATTTTTTTAAAGCAAATGCCCTACAGATTAAAATGGTGGGTGTTTCATTTTTTTTTTTCACACAGTAATTGCGCAGCGATTTTTCAAACGCATTTTTTGGGGAAAAAACACACTTTTTTTAATTTTAATGCACTAAAACACGCTATATTGCCCAAATGTTTGATGAAATAAAAAAGATGATCTCAGGCCGAGTACATGGATACCAAACATGACATGCTTTAAAATTGCGCACAAACGTGCAGTGGCAACAAAATAAATACATGTTTAAAAGCCTTAAAAAGCCTTTACAGGTTACCACTTTAGATTTACAGAGGAGGTCTACTGGAAAAATTACTGCCCTCGATCTGGCCTTCGCGGTGATACCTCACATGCATGGTGCAATTGCTGTTTACGTTTGACGACAGACCGCCGCTTGCGTTCGCCTTAGCGCGAGAGCAGGGGGCGACAGGGGTGTTTTTTTTTTTTTTTTTTTTTTTTCTTTATTATTTTTTTGCTTTTTTAATCTTACTTTTAAACTGTTCCTTTCATATTTTTTTTTTTAATCATTTTTATTGTTATCTCGGGGAATGTAAATATCCCCTATGATAGCAATAGGTAGTGACAGGTACTCTTTTTTGAAAAAATTGTGGTCTATTAGACCCTAGATCTCTCCTCTGCCCTCAAAGCAAATGACCACACCAAGATCGGTGTGATAAAATGCTTCCCCAATTTCCCAATGGCGCTATTTACATCCGGCGAAATCTAAGTCATGAAATACTCGTAGCTTCCGGTTTCTTAGGCCATAGAGATGTTTGGAGCCACTCTGGTCTCTGATCAGCTCTATGGTCAGCTGGCTGAATCACCGGCTGCATTCTCAGGTTCCCTGTTGAGACAGGAGAGCCAGAGAAAAACACGGAAGACGGTGGGGGGGGGGGCATTCCCTCCCACGGCTTGTAAAAGCAGTCTAGAGGCTAATTAGCCGCTAGGATTGCTTTTACATGAAAGCCGACCGCTGGCTGAAAAGAATGATACCAAGATGATACCTAAACCTGCAGGCATCATTCTGGTATAACCACTCAAAGTCGTGAATGGCGTACCTGAAGACAAAAAAATGGTTAACAATGGTTAACAATAAAGCACAGTAAAGTGTAAATAATTACACACCTGAAAAACAAACATGATAAAACATAATAACAATAACAATAACAATAACAATCAATAACAATAACAATAACAATAAAACATTGCAGAATAGAATACAGTAAAAAAGAGCAGAACAATAGAGAGAGAGAATAGAGAGAGAGAGAACAATAAAACAACAACTATTTTTTTTTATTTCATATTTTTTTTTTTTTTACACTTTTTTTGTAACTAACTTTTATAACGGTAACCGGTTCCAGGTTCGGGTCTCTCAAAATGCGATGGCATCTTGGGAGACCCTGTGAAAGTGTGCCTAGTCTGTGCAATGCTGTACCCTACGCTAATACTCAACTAGTGAATGGTAGCGTTCAAAACATTCACCAATGCAAAGACCAGGATTGTCAGGACAGGAGGGACAATAATAGCGGGTGTCACGCCTATATCCGCGCTTGCTGCAGACACGACATCTTTTTTGGGGGGTTCGTTGGGTAGGGGTACTCGGGAGGACATAAAAATGCCTCTCATGCAGCCGACTGCATTTGGTTGGGGATGTGAATGGGGGAAGTACGGGCGCTGCAGAAGCGGTGGGTTCCCAATTAGGATTGGCGAATGCAGCAGGAAGGGCACTATGGGCACGACGGGCCTGTGTTTGTCTTTTTGGTGGCAGCGGGACACTACTTGTGCTTGCCACCTCACCAGCTTGAACTGCACTTATGGGACTCGCCACGTCACCAAGTGTTACTGCAGTGCTGGTTTGACTACGACCGGGGTGTACTAGGCCGCTGGCGCTTGCCAGTTCACCAAAACACTACCAAAAAACTGTTAGCGATCGCAGGGATCAGGCCTGACTCTGCGAACGCTGCAGTTATGCGTTTAGTGTTTTGTAAGTGACAGTGATCGATCGATACCGCACTTGGGTGGGCTGGGCTGGGCCGGGCGGAGGGGCAAAACGCAGGTGCTAGCAGGTATCTGGGCTGATCCCGCTAACACTGCGTTTTTGGGAACCCTAAACTGCTGGTGACGCTAGTATAGATCTGATCGGATCAGATATTGATGCGATCAGATACTATACCACTAAGGGAGGTGTACAGTGCGTGCGTGGGTGTTAGCGGTACTGGCGCTAATCTGACGCTGCCTGGGGCTGGTGCTTGCCAGTTCACCAAAACGCTACAAAAAAAACTGTTAGCGATCGCAGGGATCAGGCCTGACTCTGCGAACGCTGCAGTTATGCGTTTAGTGTTTTGTAAGTGTCAGTGATCGATCGATACTGCACTTGGGTGGGCTGGGCTGGGCCGGGCGGAGGGGCAAAACGCAGGTGCTAGCAGGTATCTGGGCTGATTCCGCTAACACTGCGTTTTTGGGAACCCTAAACTGCTGGGGACGCTAGTATAGATCTGATCGGATCAGATATTGATCCGTTCAGATACTATACCACTAAGGGAGGTGTATGGTGCGTGCGTGGGTGTTAGCGGTACTGGCGCTAACCTGACGCTGCCTGGGGCTGGTGCTTGCCAGTTCACCAAAATGCTACCAAAAAAACTGTTAGCGATCGCAGGGATCAGGCCTGACTCTGCGAACGCTGCAGTTATGCGTTTAGTGCCTTGTAAGTGACAGTGATCGATCGATACTGCACTTGGGTGGGCCGGGCGGAGGGACAAAACGCAGGTGCTAGCGGGTATCTGGGCTGATCCCGCTAACACTGCGTTTTTGGGAACCCTAAACTGCTGGGGACGCTAGTATAGATCTGATCGGATCAGATATTGATCCGATCAGATACTATACCACTAAGGGAGGCGCATGCTGCGTGCGTGGGTGTTAGCGGTACTGGCGCTAATTTGACGCTGCCTGGGGCGACGCATATCACCGCCGGGCGATCGGGGGGCTAAACCTTTATTCGGTAATAAACGGCGGGTGCCCTGACACTATAAAAAATAAACGAACTAACCAGCGTCAACCGTAACGGTTATACGGTGATCAGTGGTGAAAGGGTTAACTAGGGGGCAATCAAGGGGTTAAAACATTTATTAGGTAGTATATGGGGGTCCCTGACGCTATAAAACGCTGACGGCGAACCTAAATATTTACGTCCCTAACTACCGTCACCAGCGACACTAATACAGCGATCAGAAAAATGATCGCTTAGCGACACTGGTGACAGGGGGTGATCAAGGGGTTAAAACTTTATTAGGGGGGGTTAGGGGGGTACCCTAGACCTAAAGGGGGGTAATATACACTGTCCCAACACTGTCACTGTCACAAACTGACACTATGCAGTAATCAGAAAAAAAAAAAAAAACTGCTGGTGTCAGTTTGTGACAGGGGGGGGGGGGTGATTGGGGGGGGATCGGGGGGCGATCGGGGGGGGGATCGGGGTGATTTGTGTGCCTGGCATGTTCTACTGTGTGTGTAGTGTTTGTGCACTCACATACTTGTCGTCTCTCCTCGGGCCGGAACGGAAAATACCGACCCGAGGGGAGATGACATCACTTCCTTTGCTGCTGTTTAGCATACAGCAGCAAAGGAGTGTTTTCATTGGCCGGCGGCGATCGCGAGGGGGGGGCCACGAACGGATGGTCTCCCCCTCATCACCGATCGCCGCTGGACAAACGACGACCGCCTCGGGCACCGGGGGGGGGTCCGATCGGACCCCCCACCCGCGGAAGGCAAATCACGTACCCTGTACGTGATTTTGCCTGTCCGTGCCACTTTGCCGACGTACATCGGCGTGAGGCGGTCGTCAAGTGGTTAACCCTCTTGGGCATGGAGTTCACCAGAGCCTCACAGGTTGCCACTGAAGTCCTCCTCCACTCCTCCATGATGACATCACAGAGCTGGTGAATGTTAGAGATCTTGTGCTCCTCCACCTTCCGTTTGAGGATGCCCCACAGATGCTCCATAGGGTTTAGATCTGGAGACATGCTTGGCCAGTCCATCACCTTTACCCTCGGCTTCTTTAGCAAGACAGTGGTCATCTTGGTGGTGTGTTTGGGGTTGTTATCATGTTGAAATACTGCCCTGCGGCCCAGTCTCCGAAGGGAGGGGATCATGCCCTGCTTCAGTATGTTACAGTACATGTTGGCTCCCCAGTGCCTAAACCTTAACCACTTCCTGGCCGGCTCACACACATATGTCCCCGGCCTCCCGTGATCGTGGGCACGAGAGCCAGAACGAGGATTTGTGTGTGTAAAAGGAGTGGAAGCCAGTGGAGGGATTAACAGAGAGGAGTAGCAGAGACAGAATGGTTGGTAAGGTGGATGAGTCTGGCAGCAGCATTCATGATGGACTGAAGGGGGGATAGAGTATGAAGAGGTAGGCCAATGAGGAGGGAGTTGCAGTAATCGAGGCGATAGATGACCAGGGAGTGAATTAAGAGCTTTGTTGTGTCATTGGTTAGAAAGGGGCGTATTTTGGAGATGTTCTGGAGGTTGAGGTGACAAGATTTGGACAGTGATTGGACGTGGGGCTTAAAGGATAGTTCAGAGTCCAGGACTACTCCTAGGACCTTGGCATGTGGGGATGGGCTGATAGTTGTGCCATCGATTTTGACAGAGAGATCAGAGGAAGAGGCACGTGGGGGAGGAAAAATGATAAATTTGGTTTTGGATAGATTAAGTTTGAGGAAGTGGTGCGACATCCAGACTGATATATCTGATAGTAAAATAGTGATACATGAGGAGACTGAAGGAGTCGGTTGAGGGGTAGAGAAATAGATTTGAGTGTGGTCAGCGTAGAGATGGTATTGGAAGCTGTGGGAGGCTATCAGCTGACCCAGGGAGGAGGTGTAGATTGAAAATAAGAGAGGTCCAAGAACAGAACCTTGGGGGACCCCAACAGAGAAATGAAGAGGAAAGGAGGAAGTAGAATTGTAAGTAACGCTAAAGGTGCGGTTAAATAAATAGGTGGAGAACCAACGAACAGTACAGTCATGGAGACCATGGTTAACTGTATCGAAGGCAGCAGAGAGGTCCAGGAGTAGGAGTACAGAATAGTGTCCCTTAGAAATCTCCATTAATATCTGTAAAATATCGTAATTATGAATATATTTCAGTTAGGTTTGTATCTATGTAACATAGCGTCCCAGAAGTCTCTGTTAGACAGACGAGTTGGTGCCTAGGCAAACAATGGGACCCAAACTTCTTTGTTCTACACATATTCACTTCAAAAGAACCCATGCTTGAATATGCAATGAAGGGCCGTGGCTAGCCCGTCATGAATACTTAATTTCCCTGAAAATGTAATCTATTTACAAGGTTAAGTTTCCTCCTCAAAAAAGTCTGGGACAAGAATTTGCATTAAAGGGGGCTGATTTATGCAAAGTATAGGGATTGGAGATGTAGCCAGTCCTTACCCAGGATTTGGGAGTCCCACCAATCAAAGCCACGACATGCCAACCAATTAGGCATCAGCCTGTAATGATATACACAGACTAGATGGGAGGGAAACACACACTCTCTGGTAGAGTGGTCACCCGAATGGAACCTATGTGGGTCATAGCCTGGTAACTATTGGAAATGTCTGCCTTGTACTTGTAACTAAATATGTTTGTCCTATGTCTTTATGTCCTACTGTTTGTAGATTAATGTTTTAAGGAATATACTCTGTATTCCTTCATGTAATCCATGATTTTTACCCTTTCCCTGTACAAATAGATAGATTGTGTGTATTAATCTAGGCCTCTTTACTATTTACCAATACTTTTTTGTTATTGTGTTAAAGCTTTCACCCATAGTCAAAGAACTCTCACTTAACCCAAATCATATCTGAGAGATAATAACTCTTAAAAATAGTAAACGTGTAACAAACCTGAGATTTTTAGAATATGCTGACATAGATACAGTCTATTGTGTGAATTTTGGGGGAATTGGATAACATCCAAGTTCTTTTTTGTACAGTAAGCCACATTAAACTCCCAAAAAACAAGTACAGAACCCCCAGAGGCATGGCATGGACACCCAAAGGCAGGGAAGGCTGACATTTTGATCTTGGGCAGATCATAGGACAGTGAATGGCTGTACGATCAAAGAAAAGTTTGGCGCCAGTCATTTTAAGTACATATTTGAATGTTTTATTGGAAAACTCAATAACTGACAGAGGAGGTATAGGGCTGAGAACATCCATGGCAAAAGTAGTTTAGAACAGAACTCCAGACTCACCAGTCCCTTTCAGTATTCCACAGTGCAGAATCAATGGGAGCACAGGCTGGCACTGGGTATTACAGCAACAGCTGAGAAGGGATAGACATAAGATCTTCAGTAGGAGAGACACCAGACTTGCTCCTTAGGTCCTTTCCAGTAACAGGTATCTCCAGTAGCCATCCAGCGTCTCTGGTTCTTCTCCTCAATCATCATGTGAGGCCTCTTCTAGGCTTGAGGCCTAGTCAAACCTTTCCCACACTTGAGCATTCCCATCTACAGGACAAGCCTGGTTGTGGGCTGCACGAAGACTGAGCACATGGCAATTCTCCTAAGTATATATGCACTTCCCCAGCATGCACCACTGGCCAGGAAACCCCTAGTGATTGGCTGGTGAGCCACACACACACACACGCATAATATTCCCCCATTGGCTGTCCCACACTACGGCCACTACACAAAAGGTGGTAGGGGGCTACACAAGCTTAATGTCACTCACCTGTTTTGTGGAAAACAAAAATCCATGAAACATCTTGGATAGGTTTGGGGAAGCTGAAAGCTTGGGTTGTGCAAAATTTCAAGGCAATTGATTAAGGTTTAGGCACTTTTATTGTACGTTAAGCCCCAAAAAACAAGCTTAACACCCTCATTTTCTTTGTGGGAGACCAAAATCCATGACTCTTTTAGGATAGGTTTGGGAAGTTGAAAACTTAGATTGTGCAAAGTTTCAAGACAATTTATTAAAGTTTAGGCACATTACGGTACATTAGGCTCTTTTTACACTAAGCCACATGTTTTTAATTTAAAAAACATTTGGTGTGATTTACCAAATGTTCCAAAATTTTCAGAATATGTTGGCATAGATAGAGTCTACTATTGTGTTAAGTTTGGGGGGAAATTGGTTAACATGTAAGGTCTTTTTTTGTACGTTAAGCCACATTATGCTCCCCAAAAAACAAGCTTAATGTCCCTAGTTTGCCTTGTGGAACACTGAAATGCATGAAACTTATAGGATAGGTTTGGGAAGTTGGAAGCTTTAGGCACATTATGGCACATTAAGCTTAATTTACATTAACCGCTTGCCGACCAGCCCCCCTCATTAAACTGCGGCAGGTCGGCACGTTCTCGAGAACATTCATAGCTGTATGTGGGCCCTTTAAGCGGGGATAAGCAGGGGGGCACTGATGCGTGTGGCCGGCGGTCGCTATGACTGCCAGCCACGCGCGATCGCGGGCACGAGAGCCAGAACAGGGACGTGTGTGTGTAAACACACAAATCCCTGTGATGTGAGGAGAGGAGAGATAGATTGTGTGTTCCTACTAGCTAGGAACAACGATCTGTCATCTCCTCTAGTCAGTCCCACCCCCCTACAGTTAGAACACACACGAAGGAACACAGTAAACCCCTTGATCGCCCCCCTAGTGTAAACCCCTTTCCTGCCAGTGACATTTACACAGTAATCAGTGCATTTTTATTGCACTGATCACTGTATAATTGTCAATGGTCCCAAAAATGTGTCTAAAGTGTCCGATCTGTCTTCCATAATGTGGCAGTCCCTTCATTAACCTGAGACAAAGATTCAGTCAGATAATTTGTTCTTGTTTAGGTAAAATGGAATAAAAGTTTATAATGTTATTTATGGTTGTTAATAAATGGCTGCTATGGCCATTTAAATTCAAGAAATGTGTTGCGTATTTTTTTAAGATGTTGGTTGGGAAAAAATGGTAATAGAGGTAGGTTGTGACAGCCGCAACATTAGCTATGCTTTAGTCATGCTGTACCATGTACTGGAGAGGGGTCCTATAAAAAGTATAGTACAGCATTAAAAAAAAACAGCACATTATGAAATACTTACCTTAGAACAAAGCCTTCCAGCAGCACGCTCTCACCGCTGACAGGGCTTCCATCTACCCTCAGTTTTCCTTTCGGTTTCAAGGGCTGCAGCTATATGAGTGGCTGGGGTCACGGTGACATCACTCGGCTGCAGCACAGAGCTCTGAAGGTCTGGCATGGTATGCCGAGCCTTAAGAGCGCATGTGCCAGTGACAGATGCATCGGCTGCATGCAGTATAAATATCTCCTTAACGCTGCAAGTTTACCGGTAGGTACAATTTAAAAAAATGACTTTACTATCACTTTAGCTTTTCCACACCTACGCACAGGCTACGGACCTCTGCGGCATGAGTCTATTCCCATTGCTATAGGAGACGGACCGCTCATGAAGAGAGTCCTCTCTCTCCTGCAAGAAGCTATCCCACCATCTCAGGCACATGCTTATCGACAGGCTGCTTGCAACTTTTGCTGTCCTAGATCATACTTGCTGACAATCCCGAACATTGGACCCTCGTCCTGCTCTGAACGCTTCACCGTTAAGAGTTCCGATATTTTTCTTTGTTCCAGGCATCTGGACTTTTTTGGCAGTGATAGTGTTAACAGCGCCGCCACTGCTGGGTTAGAATATCCACAATATCCTCCCCCTGCCCCAAAGTATTCTCCCCTGCTTTAGTCTGTCCTCCTTGTCTTCTCTTGGCCAGGACAAGGCTGCCTGGTGCCACTGCCTGGGACTGAGAGGAGGAGAAGGGAAAAGAGGAGGACTTAGATCCAGTGACACTCAGCCAGTCATAGTCCGCTGGTGCCACATGGAGAGAGAGAGAGAGTCACTGGAGGCCCGACCAGGACTGAAAGTCCCAAACGGTAAAAAAGTGACCAAAATTCCTGCTCCTATCTATAGTTTTTTCCTCTTTTTTTGGGGTGGGGGTTGTTTTTTTTTACACCTGATGTAAGGGGGGCTCTGCTGGGGGAACCTGATATAAGGAGGGACTCTACTGGGAGCACCTGATGTAAGGAGGGACTCTGCTGGGAATGCCTGATGTAAGGAGGGACTCTGCTGGGAATGCCTGATGTAAGGAGGGACTCTACTGGGAATGCCTGATGTAAAGAGGGACTCTACTGGAAATGCCTGGTGTAAGGAGGGACTCTACTGGGAATGCCTGGTGAAAGGAGGGACTCTGCTGGGGACACCTGATAGCATCTGGTGGCAGGTGACGGTGGCAAGTGACATGATTAGGGCTTCCACTGATTCTGCATTATGGTGAGTTGAACTATTTCATATTATATTACAATGTAATAGAAATAATGTGCTTTAGTCATCCAATCATCCTGACACCATATCAACCATGGTGCCCTGATGATTGAAGCGCCAACACCAGGTGTTTGGAGTATCTTTATCTGCTGATTGTTAAACTTTCTGGAATACACATATTTCTATTGTGGTTTAGGATCTGGGCCTGCTATCCCTCTATCCCTCTCTTTCCTTCCTTCTTTCTCCTTCCCTCCCCATCTTTTTCTTTCTTTCTCTCTCTCTTTCTCCCTCCATTCCTCGTTCATCTCAGACTCTAACCACACACTGTTAGAGCCAGGCCCCCTTTAAGCCACACCCAATATTTAGTTTAATCCATCCCGCATTTTTCTTTCCCTGCTATGTCACGCCAACAAACGAATGCCCCGCCCCTAATTATAAGACTCCGCCTACAGACCAAAAAGTGTCCCTATACATTTTTTTACAATGTTGGCAACTATGCTAGATAACCCTTGTGTGTGCAAGGCTTGGACTGGGACAAAAAATAAGCCCAGGCATTTTAGACTTAGCAGCTTTTTTCTTTTTTTAAACCAAATTACAAATAATTTCTTGATGTCTTTTAGATACAGCCAGGTGGAGGGGAGGACTGAACCAGGTGGACAGAGGAGAGGAGGGGATAGAGCCAGGTGGAGGGAAGGACTGAACCAGGTGGACAGAGGAGAGGAAGGGATGGAGCCAGTTGGAGAGGATGACAGAAGCCAGGTGGACAGAGGAGAGGAGGGGATGTAGCCAGGTGGAGGGGAGGACTGAGCCAAGTGGACAAAGGAGAGGAGGGGATAGAGCCAGGTGGACAGAGGAGAGGAGGGGATGCAGCCAGGTGGAGGGGAGGACTGAGCCAGATGGACTAAGGAGAGGAGGGATTCAGCTAGGTGGACAGAGGAGAGGAGGGATGCAGCCAGGTGGTGGGAAGGACAGGACAGAGCCAGGTGGAGAGAGAAGAGGAGGGGATGCGGCCAGGTGAAGGAGAGGACGGAGCCAGGTGGACAAAGGGGTGGTTGGAGCCAGGTGGACAGAGGAGAGTGGGGATGCAGCCAGTTGAAGGGGAGGTTGGGGTCAGGTTGACAGAGGAGGGGGGTAAAGCCAGGTAGACAGAGCAGAAGGGGGATGCAGCCAGATGGAGGGGTCACACACCAGTCTGGTCCTCCTATGGAAGCCTTCATCCCCATCATCATCCTCGGTCCCCCCTCCCCAGCGCTCCCCCTCACCTGACATGTTCTTACCTTGGGAGAAATATAATATAATCACTGTCATTTTCACTCCAGATCCCTCCACGTGTTAATCAGCAGCAGCAATCTGTGCCACTGAGACACCTGTCCCAAGTTCAGGAGATGGGGTCTCCTCACATGTTGTGAGTCACAGCTCAAGCAGAGGTGTCCTCCAGCTTCTCCCCTGTCACGGGTCAGCTGATCTCTAACTTCTGCCCCCCCCGCAGACTTAAATGGGAGGCCAGCCGCGGAGAGGCTGGGTGAGCGGCATGGTCTCAAGGGGCAGCTCAGCTTTGAGCCCCTCAAAGACAAGTGGCCCGGCGGCCCTGCCTGGTGTGCCCTATGGCCAGTCCGGGTCTGCTTCACACTATAATATTCATATACTGTTTTCTTTGTACCCCAAAGTACCTTGGTGGCCTGAAACATGGGATGGTGCCGGTTACTTGCATTACACCTCTTTAGTAACTTCAGATCAGGCTGGAACAAGATTTCAAAACTTTACTTGAAAAAGTGCAAAAGCCACCTCCCCCCACCCCCCCCCACCCCTTTCCTTCATCTCTTTTCTGGATAACCCACTTTACCTCACCCCTTTCATATTTAAATGTAAGCATTGAAAAACGGAAACCAGGAATGGGCAGCCCTATCTATCTTATTTGATAACAATTGTACATAAGTTACCTAAAATACAGGGGAAACAAAAAATATACGGGATGACCGAGAATTTATTTGAGGAATCACACACATATGTAACATCTGCAATATTGTGTACCCCCTTACTAATGTGTTAATTTGTTTAATATGTTATTATGTTCTGAGGCTGCGACCTCATTAATTGAATGTTACCATTGTAATATCTGAGCTCTGCCCTTTCTTGGAATTTAATAATAAAAATTATATTTGAAAAAGTGCAAAGGGCATTATAAAGTCCAACATACAGAGACATTGGGGTTGATTTACTAAAACTGGAGAGTGTGAAATCTGGTGCAGCTGTGCATGTTAGCCAGTCAGCTTCTAACTGCAGCTTGTTCAATTAAGCTTTGACAAAAAGACCTGGATTTTGCACTCTCCAATTTTAGTAAATCAACCCCATTATTCCTTCCTATATCCCTAACTATAACTCAGGCTATGTGCTGCCCCAGCATACCTGCAAAGGTATAGTCCATCAGAGGCATGCTCCAGCAGATGGTGTCTTCGGGGCAAACCCCACGTTCTGATGACCTTTAGAATGCTGTAGTAGTAAGCAACATTATTCTGCTCCTCAGGGGTGTTCGTCGTTTCTTTCCCTTATGGGCACCAGGCCACACACCACTGTCCCTCTTTTATAACACAGGATCAGTGAGTGGGTCATACCCAAAGAAAAATCCGTCAAAAACCAAAGAACTGGGAAAGTATGAACTTTCACCCTCCCATCCACGACAAGACCTGACTGGCTATTACCAACCCACTTACAAGCTAATGTCATTATTTCAGCTAAATGGTTAGACGCATATCTTTCCTTTTATAGCAGTAGGTTCAATAGTGTTCATAAGGACAAGGAGCAGGGGAAACAGATACGTCTGGTTTAGTTTAAGCTTCAAAGTGAACGTGTTGCCAGGCTTTGGACATTAAAGTACTTTATTTACATATTCCTAAAGTGGAACTTAGGGCTGGCCACAAAAGTAGTGACAGGCTATACTGATTGCTTGGTCTGGAGGGAGCTCCAATAGAGTTTATTACTTACCTTATTTCGTGGTCCCACAGAACATGTCATGAAAATCAAACTCATGCTCGAGTTCAAAGAAATGCATACAGAACATTCTGCAGAACTGTGCACAGAATTAGAACTATTTAAAACACTACAACACACACTCGCTTAATGGTCACCAACTCCTCCTGCCTATGACCTTATCCCGTGTGCATATCTGTATCCTGACCTGGCTGGTTGACTCTGCTGTTCCTGAGCCCCCTGTTGCTGACTCCGGCTTGGGATCCAACCTTACAGTAATTCCTGCCTGCTGTTCCGGTACCTTTTATGCTCACCCGATACTGACCTTGGCCTGGTTCTGACTCTGATCCTGTCCTGATTCTGTACTCCTGCTGCCTGATTGCTGCCAACTCTTGCCTGTCTGACCACGCATCCAAGATTCTGCATCTGTTTTCTACTAGCTTGCCTGTTGCATTGTCTGCAGCTTCCCATCTGCTACAAGATCTACCAACCCAGATCTCTTACAGGCATCTGTGCCACTTATTGCCCTGTTATACCCTGTCATCAATTCCTTGGGAAACGGGACAAGTGGTGTAAGGCCTCAAACAGGTATGTGACAGGACTGCTTCTCTACTCCCATCAGTCTCCCATCTTCTTTGGTTGTGTGGCCACCCCCTTGCCTAGTTCATGATATACAATGTAGCTCCAGCTACCACCGCTGCACCTGCCTTGTTGATCATGGTGTTGAGGGCCTGCCCACAGTTTGTTACAGGAGAGGAAAAGACTGGAGCACCGTCTGCCACAGGACTAACATGGAAGAAAATTATTACCCTCTGTTAAAATAAACAGATACATTTATAGAGAATTTTATCACAAATAAGTAAGAGATGAGAAAACCAAATTCAAATCAGCAGGTTGAACCAAAATTTAGCTATTTACCAGAATATGTTCTTGCTCATTCATCTGAACCACAGAAAATTGGAGTTTTTTTTTTTAATCTAGCAGCCATGCTGCATTATGTTTTGTTAAATCTTCAGCAAATTTGGCACCTATTTGAGAGTATTGTGATTCATCAAATCTACCAGTTTACTTAATAATTCACTCATCTTTATCAGTAGGTAATAATTTTCAAATGCCAGATTTAAGTTAGTGCTCTTCACGAAGCATTTTAACTCTACTATATCCAGTTATTATTTATTGCAGTGCTATGATATTATTTTCCAATAGCTAATATGGAGATGCAGATCTGTTTTATCCTCTGCCACCATGTTTGCTGTTAGCTACACAGAAATGTCAAGGGTTACATGGCTAATATCATTAACTCTATTCCCCACAGGAGGAATACTTTTAAATATTGGTAGAGAGCTGATTCAGCATAGCACCGAATGCGACTAAATGCTTTGATGGGTAGGGAAGACATTATATAGCAAAGTGATTAGACTTCTGGGAATAACATGTCACTTCTTCTTCCAAACTGACATCACCATTCCTCGTTCCTCTAATAATAGCAGTTTGTATTAGGTGTTAATGGAAATCTATGACCACATCATCGATTTTCCTTTGATAACATCAGCATTGTAATAGCAATACAAACAATAGGTATATTTGCAAATTCAATATTATAATTCAAATATAAGCTTATTTGAAAAATCTTCTTTCATGTCATATTTCATTCCACAACATCCTGAATTCTTTGTAGGTTCTTCTATGCTGTTTACTTTCAATTCCTGGGGACTACATATCCCATAGTACCTTGCTGCCTGCAAGCAGTGATCCCTGTACTGACTCCACCTCTTTCCATCACCTATTTAGTTCAGAAGGCAGGCTCTGTGAAATGTATGACACAGCAGTAGCTACTTTTAGGGCTTAGTGAATACGTGTCACAGAATTTGAGTTGTGCCACCCATCCCCAGGCCAGCCCCCACATGGACATTGTGCCTGGCCACAGAACTGCTCTCCCATCCTGGCACTCGGCTGGGACAAGGTTGGTGGCGGCACCCTGGTGCAGTGAACTTCTTCAGAGACTTGACATTGGCGCAGAGGAGAGAGCCAAGGAGAGGTGTGATGTGCTGTTCTCCCCTCTCCCGTCATAACAGCACTATTATATCTGACAGCATACAGTTTGTTTACCACCCCTCATCCACTTCTCCTTCTGCTGGGAGATTCCAGCAGCCCTTGGTGGACATAGGGGGTGGGTGATCAAACCTTATGTGTACAATTTGATCTAGGGAACCTGTGACATCTGCTCTATGGAGGATTGCTGTTATGACGGGGGGGGGGGGGGGGAGCAGCACAGCTCTCTCTCTCTCTGTAGAGATTTCCCACCTGTAAGAGTGTGAGTGTGTGAGTGTGTGTGTGGGGGGGATGGGCGGGGTGCAACTTACAGGTGGTTTTGTAGAGGAGGGGGGATGGGGGGTTATTGTGCTCTGCCCTTGTGACTCATGTCCTCTGCCCTGCTGACCCCTGTACACTTACCCCTGTCTTCTGCCCTGATAACTCCTGCTCTCCACCCAGCTGACCCCTGTCATTTGCTCTGTTGACCTCTGTCCCCTGCCCTACTGAACCTTGTCCTCTGCCCTACTGATGCCCTGTACACTGTCTTGTTAACTCCCTGTTCTCTGTCCTGCTGTCCCCCTGTACTCTGCCCCGCTAACCAGTGGTGTATTTTTTTTTCACAAGAAAAAACAGAGTTGTATTTAGGTTTTGTACTGCCCGAGGCCTGACTAAACTCGCGCACCCCCTATCTTAAATATGACCCACCCCTTCCTGTCAATGCCAAACCCCTTCCTGTTTAAGATCCACCCTGTCATCTGTGAACCACACCCCTCCTTTTTAGGCTCCACCTCTTTCTCTCTGTATATTAAAAGTGGGTACCAAGTGCAGCCTTATCAGTGCCCATCAATGCAGCCTCATCAGCAGTGGTGTCGGGGGGGGGGGACTGAGGGGGGCTGGAGCCCCGAGTGGGCTCCCATAAAGGCCCGGGTGTCAGGCATTCACAATTGTATTGTTAGCCCCGAGTCCGAGCGGCTGTATGCAAAGAGTCAGACAGTCAATGGCTGTCTCACTCAGCGCAGCCAGCAGGGATCGATCTGACTCCGAGCGCGGACAGTGAGTGACATAAGTCCCGCCTCCTGGATCCTGCAGCACCTATGATGGACATCACACTGGTTCAAAGCCGGGACCACGGGACATGTGACGTCCATCATAGGCGCCGCCGGGTGCAAGAGGCGGGAACTACACTGTGGCTGCGACGAGCATTATGAAATCTGGCGCTTACTCTGTGTAAATGGGCGGGCCGCGGGTGGCTCTCCTAACCTGGCTCTGGCTGCCTGGAGAGTGCAGCCTCCAGTCTGACTGGTCATGAATAGGATGGGCGCGCCAAACACTACAGGTAGGGCTGAGCTGCAGAGGGTCAAGAGGTCACATGAAGTCTGACGTGGAAAAGTTAGGTAGGTCAGTGCATGTGTCAGGTAGGTCAGTGCATGTGTCAGGTAGGTCAGTGCAAGTGTCAGGTAGGTCAGTGCAGGGGTCAGGTAGGTCAGTGCAGGGGTCAGGTAGGTCAGTGCATGTGTCAGGTCAGTGCAGGTGTCTGGTAGGTCAGTGCAGGTGTCAGTTAGGTCAGTGCAGGTGTCAGGTAGGTCAGTGCATGTGTCAGGTAGGTCAGTGCATGCGTCAGTTAGGTCAGTGCAGGTGTCAGGTAGGTTGGTGCATGCGTCAGGTCAGTGCAGGTGTAATTTAGGTTAGTGAAGGTGTCAGGTAGGTCAGTGCTTGTGTCAGGTAGGTCAGTGCATGTGTCAGTTAGGTCAGTGCAGGTGTCAGGTAAGTCAGTGCATGTGTCAGGTAGGTCAGTGAAGGTGTCAGTTAGGTCAGTGCAGGTGTCAGGTAGGTCAGTGCAGGTAGGTCAGTGCATGTGTCAGTTAAGTCAGTGCATGTGTCAGTTAGGTCAGTGCAGGTGTCAGTTAAGTCAGTGCAGGTGTCAGTTAAGTCAGTGCAGGTGTCAGTTAAGTCAGTGCATGTGTCAGTTAGGTCAGTGCAGATGTCAGTTAGGTCAGTGCAGGTGTCAGGTAGGTCAGTGCAGGTATCAGGTAGGTCAGTGCATGGTCAGTATTAATGGGCACTGGTAAGCAAGGCAGCAACCAGCAAACAAGCCTACCCAACCCCCCTGCCGAGCGCCCCCCCCCCCCCCCCGCGCGCGGTGCTGGGCTTGGACTTTTTCCCACCTAGCAATGCCCCTGCTTATCAGTGCCCTTCAATGCAGCCTCACTAGTGCCCATTAGCGCAGCCTTATCAGTACTAGGGATGGGCCGACCCCCCCCCCCAGTTCGGTTTGCACCAGAACATGCGAACAGGCAAAAAATTAATACGAACATGTGAACCCTATTAAAGTCTATAGGACACGAACATGAAAAATCAAAAGTGCTAATTTTAAAGGCTTATATGCAAGTTATTGCCATATAAAGTGTATGGGGACCCGGGTACTGCCTCGGGGGGCATGTATCGATGCAAAATTATATGACCGTTTTTTCAGGAGCAGTGATTTTAATCATGCTTAAACTGAAACAATGAAAAATAAATGTTCCTTAAATATCATGCCTGGGGGTCCCCTTAGTCTGCCTGTAAAGTGGCGCATCTGTGTGATGTGTTTTACAATGCTGCAGCAAAATTACATTTCTAGGGGAAAAAATGTCATTTAAAATTGCTCGCGGCTATAATGTATTGCCGACTTCTGGCAATATAGATAAAAATCAAGCAAAAAAATTGACATGGGTCCTCCCCCCAGTCCTTACCAGGCCCTTCGGGTCTGGTATGGATTTTAAGGGGAACTCCACGCCAAAATTTAAAAAAAAATTGGCATGGGGTCACCCCCAAAATCCATACCAGACCCTTATCTGAGCAAGCAGCCTGGAGGACATGCTCCCCTCCTGAACCATACCAGGTCACTTGCCCTCAACATGGTGTGGGTGCTTTGTGGTCCCACCCAAAGCACCTTGTCCCCATGTTGATGGGGACAAGGGCCTCGTCCCCACAACCCTGGCCCGGAGGTTGTGGGGGTCTGTGGTCAGGGGGCTTATTGGAATCTGGAAGTCCCCTTAACAAGGGGACCCCCAGATCCCGGCCCCCCTATGTGAATGGGTATTGGGTACATTGCACTCCTACCCATTCACTAAAAAAATTTCAAAAATTAAAAACCACAAAAGAAAGTTTTTGACAATTCCTTTATTAAAAAAGAAGAAGATAATAAAGAAGATAATAAAAAAGTGTCCCGCGATGTATATTATTCGTCAATCACGCCACCTGATGGACCTGAAAAAATAGAGAATGAAAATGGAAATACCCCGCCTCCATGAGAGGGCTCCCGCCGACTGCTGTCTTTTCACTGTGACAGCTGTTATATAGGCAAGGGCAGGGCCACCCCTGATAGCACATGACGTCAGAAGGGGTGGGGTCACTCATTTACGTCACCGGGTGGCCCCGCCCTTGCCTATATAACAGCTGTCACAGCCAAGAGACAGCAGTCGGCGGGACACCTCCCATCGAAGCGGAGATTTTTTTTTTCGATTTTTTTTTTAATAAAGGAATTGTCAAAAACTGTCTTTCGTGGTCTTTACTTTTTGACACTTTTTTTGGTGAATGGGTAGGGGTACAATGTACCCCATACCCATTCACATAGGGGGGGCCAGGATCCAGGGGCCTCCTTGTTAAAGCCCCCCCCACTCACAGATCCCCACAACCACCGGCCAGGGCTGTGAGGAGTCTGGGACGAGGCCCTTGTCCCCACCAACATGGGGACATGGTGCTTTGTAGACATCTGCATTCGTTTTCGTCCGAATGCATTTTCGTCTGAATTTTGGGTATTTTCATTATCAATTTAACAAACGATAACAAACGTGCAGAATCTGAAAACCAAAAGATCCTACATAAACAAATGCTTTATTTTCGTTTTCGTTGTGACAACAGTTCGATATAAATAGGAGATTCGACATGACGCTGACAATAGCGATCTGTGTCCATCGAACCTGTGGTCGAATGTGCCTAACCTTAACTCTATTAGTTCAAGATTATTCTACATAGAGAGAAAGATTCGACATAGAGAGAAAAGATTCGACATTATAGAGACAATAGCAAAAAAGGTCGAATGTGCCTAACCTAACTCTATCAATCCAAGATTATTTGACATAGAGAGAAAAGATTATAAATGAAGATTCGATGAAGCATGGTCAAATGCTCCGCCCATAGGCTATAGAAGAATTCTAATGTTGGTTGACTAGTAATAATAATTAATAAATATAATTATTACTAGTGTCATACAACACATACAACTACAGCTTGTAGGTGGAACATTCGACCGGAAATGTACGGTGTCGTACAGTTTAGCTGCTCCGTTGAATCTTCTTAGAACATTCGACAGACACCATAAGCCTTCAATGACAGATTTGACCTTAATTATTTCGGATTTTCGGACGAATGCATTTTTTAACGAAACAAAATAAATAAAAACACATTTCGGAAATAACTAAATAAATTTATTTTTTGGACGAAAACTAAATTCCGAAAGGAATTATTTTTATGGATTTGGGGGGGCCCCATGCTGGGTTTTTTTTTTCTAGTTTTGGCATGGAGTTCCCCTTAAAATCTATACCAGACCCAAAGGGCCTGGAATGAACTGGAGGGGGGGAGGACCCATGCCATTTTTTTCTTAATTCTGTCATAGGGTTCCCCTCAACCCTATAGTCTACACTGAATGCAATGTGTATATATATATATATATATATATATATATATATATATATATACACACACAGTGGGGACGGAAAGTATTCAGACCCCCTTAAATTTATCACTCTTTGTTATATTGCAGCTATTTGCTAAAATCATTTAAGTTCATTTTTTTTCCTCATTAATGTACACACAGCACCCCATATTGACAGAAAATCACAGAATTGTTGACATTTTTGCAGATTTATTAAAAAAGAAAAACTGAAATATCACCTCCAAGGACACACTCAGGCTGCAGCTATTTCACACAGCTCTGGAAACAGGTCAGTCATCCAGGCATCCCCCACACACTCGGGGCACTACTCATTTCTATCCTATGCAGTTACATTTGACACCCATTTAGCACTCTTGGAAGCCCTCACCCAGGTTTATCCTTTCTGCTCCATCCAGTTTTCTTTTTGGTTTATTTCCTCTGTAGGTACACCGGACAGTCCCACCCCAAAAAGAAGGATTGCATTGCACATATTAATTTTGTCGCTATAGGTAGGTGCAAATCAGTTTTTTTCCCACCTACATCCACCAGTATGTCACCTTCACCTAGGTTATCAAGCTCCTCTGAGGAACCCTTTACATACGCATTCCCCTGCTTGGGTGGCCCATCTACATTGTCATATTCCATACCGATTTGCTCACTACTATGGTGACCCCCACCTCACAGATAAGGACGTACACCTAGGCACATGTACACAAGTGCATTCCTATTCAGGTTTTTACCCAACTATCCACACATGCTTGCATCCATTTTTGCTCCTGTGCAGTGGTTCATGTGCTAGCATGGGTACATACAGACGCATGCGCCTGCCCACTTTACATGAACACAAAATGACAACTAATGCGTTGAGCTCCTTTTACATTGGGCAATACACATGCGTGGATTTATGTATAGGCATGTGTACATGTGCGTGCACATCTATGTGTATGTATGTATATATATATGTATATTTGTATCCATCTTTTATTCTATTTTCATATATGCCCTTCAGGTGTTTCATGTGCAGGTGTACATCTTTCTATTAGGCGTATGAGCATGATCATTTTCTGCCACATGCTGTTCATACTAATCGCTCTAATAGGGTGTACACACGGTCGGACTTTGTTCGGACATTCCGACAACAAAATCCTAGGATTTTTTCCGACGGATGTTGGCTCAAACTTGTTTTGTCTACACACGGTCGCACAAAGTTGTCGGAAAATCCGATCGTTCTAAACGCGGTGACGTAAAACACGTACGTCGGGACTATAAACGGGGCAGTGGCCAATAGCTTTCATCTCTTTATTTATTCTGAGCATGCGTGGCACTTTGTCCGTCGGATTTGTGTACACACGATCAGAATTTCCGACAACGGATTTTGTTGTCGGAAAATGTTATCTCCTGCTCTCCAACTTTGTGTGTCGGAAAATCCGATGGAAAATGTCCGATGGAGCCCACACACGGTCGGAATTTCCGACAACACGCTCCGATTGGACATTTTCCATCGGAAAATCCGACCGTGTGTACGGGGCATAAGTATTACCAGTAGCATATAACCACCAATCTAATAAGGCTCCTGTATGGTCACACTACCATCGATATGTAATTTTTAATTTTATTGTACTATTTTATCATTTTTTAATACATTGGTATCTCCTTCACTACTACTAATATTACTCCAAACAAAAATATGTGCAATTATTTTGTATCATATCATTTTGAATCTAATGATCTATCACAAGTCTGTTTTGTATAACATACATCTACCATGCGCTCTGCATCACACATATATGATTTTTATCTATCTATTTTCTATTTAGAGCGCTCTGATGTGGACTTACATGGAGAACTAACTATCCTGCACATGATATGTCTCCCCACTAGCCACTCCTTCCTATGTGCATTTGTGTTGGTCCATTTGTTTATACAGACTGTGTTTCTTCTTTCAAAGCTCTGATGAAGAGGTCATCCTCGAAATGCACTATTAGCAGATTGTCCTCATCAACATGGGGACAAGGTGTTTTGGGGGGCTACCCCAAAGCACCCTCCCACTGTTGAGGGCATGTGGCCTGGTATGGTTCAGGAGGGGGGGTGCTCTCTCGTCCCCCCCTCTTTTCCTCCAGCCTGCCAGGTTGCGTGCTCGGATAAGGGTCTGGTATGGATTTTTGGGGGGACCCCACGCCATTTTTTTTTTTTTTTTGGCGCGGGGTTCCCCTTAAAATCCATAGTCTGGTATAGATTTTGAGGGGGACCCCACGCCATTTTTTAAAAAAAATTCTGGCCGGGGTTCCCCTTAATATCCATACCAGACCTGAAGGGCCTGGTATGGAATTTAGGGGGACCCGCCACGTCATTTTTTTTTTACATTTCGGTTCGGGGTTCCCCGGTGGGGAATTCCCATGCTGTTTTTATCAATGAACTTTTATGTGTATTGTCGGACCGGCAATTCATTAATAGCCGCGAGTAGTTTAAATGACTTTTTTTCCTTTGAAATGTCATTTTGCTGTCAGACTGTTCTAAACACGGGAAACATGCGCCCCTTTACAGGCATACTATAGACACCCCCCAGGTATGAAATTTAAAGGGATATTACACTTTTATTGTTTCACTTTAAGCATTATTAAAATCACTGCTCCCGAAAAAACGGCCGTTTTTAAAACTTTTTTTTGCATTGATCCATATCCCCTGAGGCAGGACCCAGGTTCCCAAACACTTTTTATGACAATACCATGAATATAAGCCTTTAAAATTAGCACTTTTGATTTCTCACATAGACTTTTAAAGGGTGTTATACAGCATTCAAATTTGCGCGAACATCCCAAATTGTTCGCTGTTCGGCGAACTGGCGAACAGCCGATGTTCGAGTCGAACATGAGTTCGACTCGAACTCGAAGCTCATTCCTACTGATCAACAACAAAACAGTTATAGGGGACATTTATCAACTTTGACCACCAAATTCACCAATGTGAAAAGAGCTGAGCATTGCAATTATCACTCTGTATTTTAGCAATTAGTATTAGTAAGTATAAGTATATTATCACTGGCAGTGGCAATAAGTATTTTTTTTAATTTAATATAAATAATATGCTCAGCCTCAAATAGACTAAAGGGCATATAAAAGACCAGCAGGCCAGGAGCGACGCTGCGAAAGGGACTGACTGACTGTGAGACAGACTCTCCGACGGTCCACGCCACCTGGCCGCCGCACCACCCCCACACTGACTTCGCTGAGTTCGCTTCCCACTGGGGCGCCCCCCCCCACCCCCTGCCCAGGCTAGTTGGCCTGGCCTGGCAGGCTGGCGCCTGGCGGCCTCTCCCACGGTCCTGGGTGGCTTAGTTTTGGAACTTTGGAAGTGGAAGTACTGGCATTCTGGCAATGCAGACTGGAGAGTGGCGGCAGGCTGCAGGCAGCTCAGCTATCATCAGACAAAGACACTCAGACTGACAGAGACAGACACTCACCACTGCCTCGAGAGACACCAGGCCCCAGGCACAGGCGGGTGGGCAGCAGGGCAGGCTGGCCTGGGTGGCCGAGGCTCAGTCAGACGGGCAGGCAGCAGGGTTGAGGGTCCACTCCGTGTCTCCTCCGGGCAGGTCCAAGTCGTCCCGTGCACTTGCTCGGGTGGTGGTGGTGAGGTGGAGACTAGTAGTCCGTCCGTGACCGACTGTTCCGTGCACCGCATGACGTCCTCTCCCTGACCCTGTCCCGCCGCCGCTCAGGTCTCTCTCCACTCGGCTCAGTCTTCCCGCTCGGCTCCACCTGTTTATGGGGCTGGCGGCCGTGTTGGCGCGAAAATGCGCTTAGATCATTGGCTCTGGCTGGGGTGGGCTGGCTGTTGCTGGGCAGAGCAGAGGAGACTCAGCAGCGGCTCAAGAAGATTGGATCTTCTCGGGGATTTCGGGAATTGCTCATGCGCAGTTCTGACCCGAGCCATTTGCCGCCATTTTTACTGGCACTTTTCCCTTACTACGGGCTTTCACGGGCACCGGAAAAATGCCTTGTTTTTATGGGCTGCCCGTAAATCTACAGGCGGTTAGCAACACTGCTCAAGAGGCTCAGTTAGAATCATTTTTTTCCAGAGAAGAGTCACTGCAGCAGCCTGCAATAAATCTTCAAACATCAACACAGCCACCAGATCAAAGAGGAAAAAGAGGAGGAGGAGAGGGTCATCACACAAACAACACAGGCTACAGAAGATATCCGAGGAAAGCCAAGAAAACACAGAATTAGGTACTAATCTTTCTAACAATGTATTGAACTTGTCAGGCATTGAACTATCCAAGCACAAATGTTTTGTTTGTTCTGTTTTGTCTAAGGGTCTGTCTTTTGTTCCCAGTACTCATTTCTGCCTTTTTTCCACTATATTGGATATTAATCGTTTTGTCGGAAATCTAATGCTTAGGAAACATTTCAAGGATATACCTTCTGATAGTGAATCCACAGTGTGCCATAATGTTCAAGATGAGACTACCTCCTTCAGATTTGATTATCTTGTAACAAGGTCTGCATTGAAGAATCTGCAAGCAGAATCTGAAGAAGGATCTTTTGGGATACAGAAATCTAGCATTGATATGAGGGATAAATATCGTTACCCTGTTCAAACTAGAAGTGACATTGTGGATTCTTTTCAGAACATTGTGGAATTGGAACTGGTTAAAAATTGCAGGAATCATGTCAGCAACACAACATTAGAAACAAAATCAATTTGACCAAGAAAGAAACTATAGCCTTAAACGCTTTGAAAATGAGATCTGACTTAATGATTCGCCAGACAGATAAGGGGGGTACTGTAGTGATCCTAGATACTGCTAGCCAGGGCTTTTTTTCTCAGAGAATAGGTGCAGAAACGCCCCCCGTCTGAGTCACCCCTTGTCTCTGCCCCCTACCCATCTCTGACCACCGTCCATTGGTGTGCGCAGCCTATTGCATTAGGGTGTGCACCCCAAATCTCAAATACACATGAACGCCACCTGCTGTGACAGAAAGGAGGCTCTGGTGGTGGGAGACAGTTGATTGGGAGCATATTACGTTACGCCCTAAATACGGGTGTAACGTTTTCCTACTGTTCAACCTAGCCTTTAATATAATGGTGGCATTTACACTGGCCACTGGCACCCTCAACTACCCACCTGATGCTGTCCCTGGATAAAGTTAATGCACATGGGGTGATTAGGGTGTGCCCTGGCACACCTGGCACACCCTGTGCGCACGCCTATGCCACCGTCCCTTAATTCCACCCCCTACCCACCTACCAGTACTGTCCCGTTTAGAGAATACAGAACCAAGTATCGTTTTGTGGTGCTAAATCATTTGTATGAAACATGTTGATGATAACAAGAAAAGCAGTAAAAAGATCCCCTGCAGTCAGCAACAATAGAATCCCAGCAATAGATCCCCACACAACAATAGTCTCCCCCAGCAACAATGAACTCCACCCCAACAACAATAGATTCCCTGCAGCAACAGTGAACTACCCACAACAAAAAAACACACCCAGTAACAAAATATCCATCCAAGCAACATTAGACCACCCCCCCCAGCAGCAACAACAGATCTCCCAGCAGCCAGCATCTATAGATCCTCCACTAGCCAGTAAAAATAGACCTCTCCCTCAACAGTAGATCCCTTCCAGCAACATAAGACCCCCCAGCAACAATAGATTCCCCATCAGCAACAATAGACCCTCACACAAAATCAGATCCCCATTACTGACAATAGATCCCCCAGCAGCCAACATCAATAGACCCTCCAGCACACCCCACACCCCATGCTATTACATACATTCAGTGCTGGAGGTGCCAGAACTGCGTTCCCCCGCGTTCCCGTTGAAAAAAAGCCCTGCTGCTAGTTATAAACAGGAAGCACTGAGGCAGTTGGATGATTAAACTACATATCACCCTCTTAGTTCTGATCCCACAACAACCATTCAACAAAAATTATTACACTTATTAGATGAAGGTAAGGAGATGGGTGTTTTAGATCAAAAAACTGTAGATTACCTCATTGTCATACATCCATGGACCAAATAAGTGTATAAAATAGTAGGTAAGTACCTATCTGCAAAGAAAGGTGGGGTGACTTATCATATAGGACAGAGTGTGTATATGTGTAACCATCACTGTTAGGTATAAGTCTACTTGATTTGATTGTAGCCGTATTAGTGCAATTGTGACAGAAAAAATTGAGTACTGTCCGTGATACTTTTTTTATTTGCACTAACATACAATTTATCAGGACAAGCTTTCGGGGTATGTCCCCTTCTTCAAGGTCCAAGCAGTACTGATTCACACATTTTTAAGCAGAATGTTAAAGAAGGAAAAAAAAAAAATAGGAAAACCAAACACATACAAATCAATGGCAATAAAGATAGCAGCAGAGTTAGTGAGATAAGACAGAGTGAGAGCTAGGGAGGGAATGAGGGGGGGGGGGGGGGATGCTGGTCACAGAGGGGGTCGTAAAACTTTAGCATAATGTGTAAGGAAACCAATATCTAAATTCAGGCCATTATTCTTCGTGTCAAAAAGAAGTATCATTCTTAGTTCAAACGTTTTCCTTTCCTGGATAGTTCTGAAATTCCCTTTAAGAACTAAGACATTGAGGTCTTCTATAGTGTGGTCCGATTGTGAGAAATGATGTCCCACAGGTGTGCATAAACTGTCTTCTTTATGTTCTTTGATGGTATGTCTGTGCAAATTCATCCTCGCTTGCAACTTCTGTCCTGTTTCACCAACATAAGATCCTTTGCTGCACCTTTTGCATTGGATGAGGTACACCACATTACTGGAGGTACAGCTGTAAGATCCCATGATATTGAAGGTCCCATTTGTGTGTGTAACACTTTTGGATAAATTTATCTGGTTGCATAGTTTGCAGCGTTTTTTATTGCAGGGTTTGCTACCATTATTTGTAACTTCATAATCAGAGTGAAGTTTCCTACTGATTAGTTTGTGTCTGAGGTTGGGTGGTTGTCTGAAAGCCAATAATGGGGGTTGTTGGAATATTCCTTTCAGAGTTTCATCCTCTGTTATAATGGGTTGTAAATCTTTGATTATCTTTTTGATCCCTTCAAGTGCTGGGTTGTATGTGGTGACTAGAGGTACTCGGTTATTTGTTTTTTTCTCTGTGTATTGGAGGAGATTTTCTCTTCGGGTTTTCAGGGCTGTGTTTATGCTGTTGTTGATGGTTTTGTCTTTGTAACCTTTCTTATGGAAGGAGTCTGCCAGTGTTCTGAGATGTTTATCTCTGTCTTCTGGGTCTGAACAAATTCGGTGGTATCTGATGGCCTGGCTATATATGATGGCCTGTTTGGTGTGTTGGGGGTGAAAACTGGAACTGTGAAGATAGCTGCATCGGTCAGTCGGTTTTCTGTATATCGACGTGTGTAGCTTGTCATCCCTGATGTATACTGTAGTGTCCAGGAAGTTGACATGTGTGTTCGAATAGTCCATTTTTAGTTTGATAGATGGGTGAAAAGTGTTGATCAATGAGAAGAATTGGTTTAGATTTTCTTCACCTTCAGTCCATATCATGAATATATCATCAATATAGCGATAATATCTGTATGGCTTTTGTTGTATGCTGTTCAGAAATTTGTCCTCCAGGTCAGCCATAAATAAATTTGCATATTGGGGTGCCATTTTGCTTCCCATAGCAGTACCCATACACTGGAGATAGATGTCATTATTGAAAGTGAAGTAGTTGTGTGTAAGAATGAATTCAATGAGCCGTGTCACATCCTCAGCCGTGTATTTGTGGTTTGGTGAGGATGATAAGAATCTGTGACATGCCGCCAACCCATCTTTGTGAGGGATGTTACTGTACAGAGATTCTACATCCATAGTGACTAGAAGTGTATTAGGTGGTAATTGTTGTATATTGTTAAGCTTGTTCAGAAAATCAGTGGTGTCTTGCAGGAAACTTGCAGTGTTCATGACTAAAGGTTTTAGCATGTTTTCTACAAGGCCTGAGATATGTTCAGTAAGTGTATTCATACCTGTTATAATGGGTCTGCCTGGATTTCCTGGCTTGTGGATCTTGGGCAGCATGTAGAAGTCTCCAATTTCTGGATTATCCGGAATCGCATTGATGAGTTCTGAATGTAGGTGGCTTGGCATTGTCGCAATGAGACCTTTTAATTGCTGAGTAAAATCCTGGGTCGGATTATAATCCAGTTTTTTGTAGTAAGTAGTATTTGCCAGCTGCCTCTGGCCCTCTTGTATATATTTGTCTGTATCCATCACAACAACTGCTCCCCCTTTATCTGCTGGTTTGATGGTTATGGCCTGATTATTGCGTAGATCATGTACAGCTCTTCGCTCCAGTGGTGAAAGGTTGTATAATATTTTCTTTTGCTGGGTGGATATCAGGGATGTAACTCGCAGCCTGAAGCTGTCAATATGGGTATCCAGTTTGGGGTTGCGTCCTTGTGGAGGTGTGAAGTTGCTGTTCTTTTTACTTTTGTAATCTCCTATTGTCCTAGGATTCCTTTCCTTACTGTCAAAATATTCCTTGAGCCTTAGTCTCCTAAAGAATTCCTCCATATCTGACCATACCTGTAATTTATCCAATTTGGTGGTTGGGCAGAATGTGAGGCCTTTGGAGAGGACTGTTGTTTCTGGTGTAGTAAGTTGATGATTTGACAAATTTATGATTCCGAGTTCCTCTGTTATATCCACATTTTCTGTAAAGTCAGCATTTGCACAAGGGATACCTTGGAATTCTGGATTGGCTTCCAAGTTGCTGATAGCAGGAGTTATAGAAGTTGTGTTTGTTTTGTGTTGTTTAGGTTGTATCCAAAAGGTCTTCTCTTGGTGTAGCTTTTGGAGTTTTTTTTGCTTCCTGTTCATGGCAAGTTTTTGCAGTTGTCTTTGTAAGGTTTCAATTTCATCCTTAATTTGGTTGATGCTTATGGGGTCCAATGGTGTTGAGGTTTCAAACACCAACTGCTTTTGTTTCCGGATTGTGTCCCTTTTACCATAGAGTTTATGAATGAGGTTGTTCCTTAACCTTTCGCTGGTACGTCTGCAGAGTCCTTCTGCATAAGGAGAGTTCAGTGTATTTGCACAAGGATTTTTAATCCGGAGACCCTGTGGTATGAGATTCCTCTTTTTGCATCTTGAGAGAAAAAAGATGTCGCTGTTGACCTGTGTTTCCTTTGTGGTCAGGTTGGTTAACTGCTTCTTTATGCGGCTATATATAGGTATAAGTGTGATATAGCAAACAAGTGCTTAATCAAGTAGTCAATGTATATGTGGCAGATAACCAAATATGTATAAGTAATCAAACAAACTGCATCATAATATATAAAGGGGTGTATAAATGTAACTCTCAGGTCAAGCCTAACAGCCTCGCATACATATTTAGTGTTGCACAAATATATTTCCCAAAAGTAGCCAACCATATAACTGAGTGTGAGTAAAAAAAAAACCCAGTATATATATATATATATATATATATATCGTATTTATCGGCGTATAACACACACATTCATTTTAAGAGGGAAGTTTCAGGAAAAAAACTTAAATTTTAAATAAGGAACTTTGAAGCAAAATAAGGGTCAGTGCCCATCTGCAGCCTCACCATTGCCATCAATGCAGCCTGATCAATGCCCATCTGCAGCCTCGCAAGTCCCATCAATGCAGCCTCATCAGTCCACATCAATGCAGCCTCATCAGTCCACATCAATGCAGCCTCACCAGTCCACATCAATGCAGCAGCCTCACCATTGCCATCAGTGCAGCCTGATCGATGCCCATCTGCAGCCTAGAGTGGACAGGGAGGGGGGCGGGACAAGCGCCGACAGATTACAGTGAGAATCTCCTATGATAGACAGAACAGTGGTCCAATGGCAGCCCAGGAGACGGGACTTCCTATTACAGAGGCCACCAAGTAAACAGGAGTTTCTCACTGTATGTAATCTGATGGCGCTCGTCCTGCCTCCTTCCCTGTCCCCTCCGAGGCAGCTAAAATTGAAGTATTAGCGTATAACACTCACACACTATTTGCACCCAATATTCATGGTGAAAAAGTGAGTGTTATACGCCAATAAATACAGTGTATATATATATATATATATATATATATATATATATATATATATATATATATATATATATAATTTGTTTAATTTTTTTTTACATTTTTTTTATTTTTTCTTTCCATATATATATTTTTTATATTAGACTTACCAGAAAGTTACTGGGTTTTTTTTTACTCACACTCAATTATATGGTTGGCTACTTTTGGGAAATATATTTGTGCAACACTAAATATGTATGCGAGGCTGTTAGGCTTGACCTGAGAGTTACATTTATACACCCCTTTCTATATTATGATGCAGTTTGTTTGATTACTTACACATATTTGGTTATCTGCCACATATACATTGACTACTTGATTAAGCACTTGTTTGCTATATCACACTTCACTCCTTGTTATATTGCAGCCATTTGCTAAAATCATTTAAGTTCATTTTTGTTCCTCATTAATGTACACACAGCACCCCATATTGACAGAAAAACACAGAATTGGTGACATTTTTTACAGATTTATTAAAAAAGAAAAAATGAAATATCACATGGTCCTAAGTATTCAGACCCTTTGCTGTGACACTCATATATTTAACTCAAGTGCTGTCCATTTCTTTTGCTAATTTCACCAGTTTATCCAGCGTTGTCTTCCTCTTTATTTTGTTATGACCCCTTAATAAATGTATATTTTTTTGCACAAATCATTGGTTATGTGTTTGAATTAAAAAAGGACAGTTTGTGAGTAGGCAGGTACATTTCAAAAATACAAGGTCAAATTAACAATGGACACCAACACCAACCAACCTCCTTGAGGTTAAATACAAGATCATGATGATGTTGTGGTAACTTGACACACAAAATGCCAAAAAATATTATGGAGATCACTAGGAAAAAAAAAACAGGATTGATTTAAAAAAAAAAGGAGATCACTATAAAAATGAATTCTAAACATTATTATGGAGATCTGACGAAAAAAATAACAAATATTATTCAGGAGCTCACGAGAAATAATAAAGAAATGAGTTTGTAAAAAGATAGAGAAGAGGGGGAGGAAATGGACAGTCCCCTTTCTCAGATGTATGGGACTTTATAGGAAATATATAAATATATAACCATGGTACAATCTAAGACTGTCTATTATTTATACAGTGTAAATGAATCAATTGCATCGTGTCTAGCCCTGATGAAGCGAAATTTCTTTTGCGAAACATGTTGGCTTTAGTCACGTACGAAGTCTGGATTCAACTACTGGATGTTTATATGATTATATATGTATTGACGATACTGTTTTTTAATTGTATTTCAATAAAATCTTGCTAATTTTATGAAGTTTGTGTAATTCTCACCTACGCAACTCAGGCTTCTTTCCTATAAAGTCCCATACATCTGAGAAAGGGGACTGTCCATTTCCTCCCCCTCTTCTCTATCTTTTTACAAATTATATCATTATTAGGGATGGAAAAACTGCCTGAGTTGTTTTCCTTAAGATAGTCCAACCAGCATTCCTCTATTAAAGAAATGAGTTTGTCAGAACTCTGTGCAAAAATCAGCAGCAACAACTTCATAATTCTAGCATTATAAAGAAAAAGAGAATGCGCTGCATTGAAAGATAGAAATACTGTATGCAGCATGACGAATCTTTCAATGCAGCGCATTCTCTTTTTCTTTATAATGCTAGAATTATGAAGTTGTTTTGCTGCTGATTCCTCATGAAATAAAGCTGACCTACTATGCTATGCCTAAAAGAGTCAATTTTTCTTAGGAAAAGTCAAATTTGCCCTAAATCCTAAGTATTTGGGGGGGGGGGGGGGTTACCTTCATGTATAGAATGCATGAAGATAAAAAAAATCTTCAGCCTTTAGAACCACTTCAATTAAATGTCCTTCCTGGAAGGGGTAATTGACAGGGCCAGAAGGCTTGTACTCACTATTTTCATGGTGTTCGGCTAAGGTTAAACAAGGAAATGGAAAGCCAAGTATATTATTAATTTTGTCTTTTGGTCACTACTGATCCATTTTCCATATCCCTGTTGTGATATGGGGTTGGTTAGCTCAATGGTAGATGTGTTTTTTAAGTGAAGTCTGTGCCAGTCTGAACTGTGTTTTAAAGGCATAGCAGCCCACTCTTATTAAACGAAATTAAAGTTCCAACAAACCCTCCCACGCAGTGGATTTTCCAGCTTCAGCAAAACAAATGACCATTGAAAATACCAAGCCACCTGGCTCTCTAGTCATCAGCACCTCTGCTCTCTTTTGTCTCCCAGACCACTGGCTATTCAGGCTCTCTCAGCCTTGGTTGCAGCACCTTACTGTATGGGCCCACTCCTGGCTTCCTGATAGGGTTTTCCTGGCTTCCTGAGAGGGTTTTTCAGCCCCTCGAGCTGGTGCTCTCTAGAGACTTCCAGGTTCCCTCCAACCCCCTGCACCCACTAGCCTCCTCAGCTTTCTTGGCCTCCCATACTCGTTTAGCTGTCCCGATTTTCCCAGTCCTTGGGCAAAAAATGCCCCTCACAAGGGATGCAGTCTCTGGCAGAAAATTCTAGCTCTGCTGACAGGGCCCTGTTTCCAAATGGCAGCCATTCCAACTGCAACTCCTACTGCTCTGAGCTACTCTTAGACCTGGCTTATATTGATACCTGTACACTCACACAGCCTGCAGGAGTTTCACAAAATGGGTACACAGGATTGAAGGTTCCGTCCCACCCAAGACACTTTGGAGCCTAAATACAGACAAAGGATTGAAGGTTCCGCCCCACCCAAGACACTTTGGAACCTTCAAACTTCGGGCCCCAATCCGGGACTATAAAACCTGGAGAAAACGTACAACACACTTTCCTGTCTTCACATTAAACACGCCAGGGATTCTCAAACTGCAAATCTAAGAATCCTGTGTCATCCTTACATCTCTTTCCTAATTTTACACAGTGGCAGGGCCTCACACTGTCACACCATACATTGCATCCACTATAAAATACATCTAAACTTTTTTGGGGGGGATTTATGTACATTTTCCGCTGACACCACCAACCGTGGAAGGAAGTTCCACATCCTTACCATACTTATGCCCCGTTCACACGATCGGACATTGATTGGACATTCCGACAACAAAATCCATGGATTTTTTCCGACGGATGTTGGCTCAAACTTGTTTTGCATACACACGGTCGCACAAAGTTGTCGGAATTTTTGATCGCCAAGAACGCGGTCACGTAAGCCACGTACGACAAGACTATAAAAGAGCAATTCAGAACCAAGCGCGGCACCCTTTGGGCTCCTTTTGCTAATCTCGTATTAGTTTGGTGAGAGACTATTCGCGCTTTTTCAGACTCGTGGCTTTCAAATTGTTGTCTGCTGCGCAGTTTGTGCTTGTGGGTTTGTATCTGGTCTTCAGTGCGTGCAGTGAGTTCGTATTTGATTATTCAGTGCGTTCTTGTCCGCTCGTTGCTGTTTTTCAGGTCGCTCTTCACAGGCCTTGCTGTTCTTCAGTGCGTTCTGTTACTTCGTTCTCAGCAGCCGACCATTTTCTAGCCATGTTGCGTATATGTACTCCTCGTAGAGTTCGTGCTGTGCGGGGGCTTGGTGTTAGGGTCCTTACGTTGACAGTCCATGAACAGGGTGGGGAGGAGTTCATGGACCAAGAATTGGTTGCTCCAGCGTGACCAGTTCTGTCATATTCCTTTGCTCTGTGAGATCCGTGAGAATAATCCAGATGATTTCAGGAACTTTCTCAGGATGACGGACCCTGTATTTCACCGTTTGTTGGCTTTGCTGACCCCCTATATCAGCAGGCAGGATACCTGCATGAGGCAAGGAGTATATGAAGATAAGATTTTTATCCTTTAACATCACATTTTATTGTATATAATGTTTGATAATATATTGTATTTCATTCCTCATTCCCTAATTACCATGATTGTAATATGCTGTGAATGTCCCCTTTGTCCTCATGCATGCTGGATTTTTATGTAATTTTTGTTTTTGTCCTTCATACATATTTGCCTTCACTTACCTCCCCAGCATGCTCTCCTGGCCCTATATTCACCTTGTGTAGTCACTTAACAATGTATTTTGTCAGCTCCATAGTAGTGCTTTACCCTAAATACCCCCTAAAATGTTAAAAATTGTGATGTGATCTTTAAATTCTGGCAGAGTGCCAGAGGGTTTTTTTTTGGGTCACAAAATCATTTGGAACCCTCCCTCCCCCCAACTGCTAACTCAGCTGATACCAATCCTCTATCTGCTGACTTTGCCAAACCCATACACACTATACCCACCTCTTTTGTGGTCAGATTTATGGATCCCGAAAGCATGTAGTGCAAGGGCCTTCCTGAATACTTTTAAATGGTACTGTTTGAAGTTTTTGTATCCTATTATTATCTTGATAGGTAATAGCAGAATGTAAAAATGTGCTAAAATGTGTACAGTGTGTATTTATATCTTTGTATTATGACACTTCTTACCTGTCCAGTGGGCTGCCAATAGTGTAAGTAAGGAGGGGCTGGCCAAAGTAATCCACATTATTTAGGCATTCATCTCTCAATGAAGTGGAGAGGGTTACCTGTCCAAAACATCTCTCCCCCCTCGTAAAATTCACAAAATGGCCCATGAGAGGGGAAGGAGGAGGAATCTGATAGGTGGACCTTATACCTTTGTCTTTAAATACTCCCTAAAATAAATGTTATACTGATGTTGGCCAAGAATGTTTGTATCTAATCTGCTTTCCATGTTTATGTGAAAAATGATTAATTTTATTTTCTTGTTTGACTCCACAGTTTCCTTCCAACCCACAGGAATGGCAGACTTTGCCCAGCGGTGGGACTTTCCTAACTGTGGAGGGGCAATTGATGGGAAACATGTCCACATCATCCCACCATCCGACTCAGGGTCATACTATTACAACTACAAGGGGTTCAATAGTATTGTGATGTTGGCGGTGGTGCTACTTACGAGTTCCTGTATGTGGACATGGGGAAGAATGGCCGGATGTCAGATGGTGGAGTCATCACCCACTACAGGCATCTCCAGAATGGCAGCCTGGGCTTGCAACCTCCAGAAGACAATGTGGAAGGACTCCCATTCGTCTTCGTTGCGGATGAAGTGTTTGCGCTGGGGGACCATCTTATGCGGCCATTCCCTATAAGGACCCTCACCCCAGACCAGAGGGTTTTTAATTACTGGCTGGCCAGAGCCAGAAGAGTGGTGGAGAACACATTTGGAATAATGGCCAGCCGGTTCCGCCTATTTCTTACACCCATACATATGGCGGAGTATAAACTCAATTATATCATCCTGGCGTGCTGTGTTCTCCACAACTTTTTAAGGAGAAATTCTGTGAACTATGTTGGCTCAGTTGGGCCTGAATCCGGAATTCAAGTAAATGAACCAACCCTGACGGCGCTTGAAGCTGGCCGTCCTGGCTTGCCCCCCCCTGAGTGCCCGTGAGGTCCGTCTAAGATACATGGAATACTTTGCGGGTAGGGGGGACATCAATATGCCAGACAATGTCTCAGACATTTTTTAAATAAAAAACAAATTTGAACTAAAATATTTGCTGACATTTACTGTTTGTCTTTCTTTTTTTTTTGTTTAATATGTTTTTATTGAAGACAGGTTGTTCGGTACAATACAACATCCAAACATGATGTATACAAACAGTTCAATCATGAATTATTTGAAATCCTGACAAAGTTTGTCTGTGTATAAACACGTCATATGACAAACCATATGTTCAGTACTATTGCAATAAAACTTTTTGAAAGCACCAAATCCTGTCGTATTCTTTGGTATTTAGTATACAAAAAGAGCAGGGGCAAAGAAAAGTCTAGACAAAGAAAGAGAAGAAGGGGAGAGAGTGGGTGGGGGGATGTGGATGGGGAGGATGGAATGTCTACCTCTGTCAGATTTCTGCAACACAAAGTCATATCATGAGAGAGTTATGTGTTCGGAGCCATAATTTCCGGATAAGCTGTAGTGTATTTAATGGCAAACCAACAGGACCATATTTTTTTCCCCAAATCAGTTTTATTTTTGAGTGAGTTAAGTCTTCCATATAGTATAGATGATCTACCTCTCCAAGCCATTGGCGTAGAGATGGTATCGTGGAGGTTTTCCAAAACCGGGGTATGAGTGCTTTGGCAGCGTTTAATAAGTGTGGGGTGATAGATTTTTTGTATGATCCTGTCGGTTTGTCCGTACAATGTACTAGTACATTCCAGGGATCATTAGGAACCGCAAAGCCCTGAATCTCCTTGATCCAATAGAGGATAGTAAGCCAAAAGGGTCTGATAAGTGGACAATACCACCAAGCATAAGCATGTGATGCTACTTCTCCGCAATCACGCCAGCAGAGTGGCGAATTTTGAGGGTTGAGTTTATGCGCAAGGGTTTTGGGAGGGCCTGAATGAAGGCTGACAATTGAAGATGTCTCCATTGGTCCATTAGCGACACAGTCGATGTGGGAGTTAGCGTGGATAGTGGCACAATGTCCGAGTCCTTAGTGACTTGATGTGATAAAACCGTGTTCCCGAGGTTCCAGGAGTGGAGTCTGGGATCAATATTCCCAGGTGGGAAATAATTGTGACCGGTCAGTGGCATAAGAGGAGAATTGTAATGCCACTTGTGTTTTTTACATAGCGAGTCCCAACTCATTAGGGTGGAACATGTGATTGGAGAGGTAGCATTAGATAGAGTTCTGTATTTCCTCGGTATCCATATTAAGGAGTAAAGGTCAGTGCCACCAAGTGCTATTTCCAGAGACACCCAAAGCTTTGAGTCTTTATGGTATTTCCAATCTGAGATTCTAGATGCTTGTCTTTCTTTTAGCTGACCCTGACATAAATTTGGGGAGTCCTGAAAATGGCGTGATTGTGTAACATTAGAAAGCATTGCTGGGTGTTATTTACTAAAGGCAAAGACACTTTGCACTACAAGTGCACTTGAGACTGCACTGAAACTGCGCTCGTAGTGCAAAGTGGATTTGCCCTTGGGAAATAACCCCCGTTGTCACAGAAACCAAAAATTTGGGGAGCATTGAAAGAAGAATCCACACATTCTTGATGAACAATCTTTTTAATACAAGCACAATCAGATGTGCATTTATCAAAGGTTTTTAAAACAAACCAACATGTTTGTTGTATAACAATTTTTGGGGTCACATTAGTAAAAGTAGAAATGTCCATTTAAGGTAAAACAGGCATGTTTAAAACCAACAAGAAATACACAAATCTGGAACTTACAAAGTTCAACTTTGTTAGAAATAGAAGGCAATATCAGACATGAGTATTTATAAACTGTGTTTGATATTGCGTTCAGATGGGGTGACGTCACCCCCGGAAAAGCCAAATTTTGAAGATGCACACAAATTCACGAATGTCAACATGTGCTAGCTGCCATCACGGGGGATCAAGGGACGTGTTTTGTGGGTGTAACCGCTTCCTCTCAGCTACATACATTGATCTCCCGTGATGGCAGATAGCACATGTTGACACACTGTGTGCATCTTCAAAATTTGGCTTTTTGACACTATGTAAAAAAAGGTGCAACAATTTTTTGTGGAAAAAATGCAAACTACATTAGGGATTTCGAGGGGTTTTAAACTCTCCCTAAAACATCAATGATGTTCTTAATTTTGTTTTTAACATCATTGATGTTTTTCTGGATGTTTTCCAAGTCCCTATTACACCCCATGATCTCCCCAGGATCTGGGCACTCTCACTGGTGAAATGTCCTTCATTCACAACATCCCGATCACCTAAAAATATATAAAATACCACACCATGTATTATAAATATGCCGCCATCCATCTCTTACCTGAGCCTGTGGTTGCAGACACTCACCTGTTGTTGTGACAATTTCCACCACGTCTCCTTCCTCCTCCTGTTGCCTTTGGGGGATTTCCCCTTCTTCCTGAGGTGGGGGGTCTGTGGTCTCCTCGGATGAGTGGTGTCCTCCGAATCTTTTCTCCTCTATGTAAAAAAAAAATAGGTATACTTAACACACAGATATTTTATGACAGAAATAGGAATACGAAACATTGCTTGGAAGTGGGGTACAATTGTCTGTTTTGGCAGAGTTCCAAGATGAACAAATATTTTTTTCCTTTGTCAAGCTTGAATACTTACCTGTTTTGTGCAAGCTTCACAGATGGAGTCACCCCTATAGTATACACTGGAGCACCTGTGTGGGCCCCTAATAAAAAGGGTGTTCTGGCGCCCCACACTAGTGCTCCAGTGTCCAGATGTGTAAACAGCTGCTGAGTGTCCTCTCCTTACACAGAATCTAATTTGCATTTCATTCTAGTTAACAACCCATCTAGACACCAAAATTATTTGAAGAGAAGTAGACTATCAAAAATGTATTCAAATGCATATGTCCAAAACATGTTGTTTTCTATGCCGAACGAACAATGTTTCATACGAACGAATAATGTGCACATGAACACGAAAGTTGCCATTTTAAACTGTACAACAGTTAAGAAAAGCACATGGAGCAGCACAAACGTTAGAAAAATAAAGAATAGGAACACAGGACAACTACTTACTTTTTTGCAGCGCTCTCCTGATCCTTCTGTACTGATCATGCTCCCTTAATTTGAGGTCCGACCACCGCTTCCTCAGTTGATCTTTCGATCGTCGTACCCCAAAATTCTTCTGCAGACTCTTGACTACTTTCGCCATGATCTTGGCCTTTCTGACATTGGGGTTGGGGTAAGGTCCATACTTCCCGTCATAGTCAGCCCTCTTCAGGATGTCAACCATCTCCAACATCTCCCCAAAGGACATATTTGAGGCCTCAAATCGTCTCCTCAGGGATCGGGACGTTTCTGGCTCCAGGCTTTCCTCCTCCTCCTCCTCGTTGCTGTAATTAGCACGCACCTGCTGTGTTTCCGCCATGTGCTCTTCCCACACTGCGCTGAACGATAAGGGGCGGGGAATAGACTAGAAAGAACGTCAGGGGCGGGCAGAGTTTCACGCATGCGCAGTGTATATAAAGCGTAACACGCGTGCGTAGTGCGTACGATCTGTGAGCGGAGGAAGGAGTATCGGAGGCGCAGATCGTGATAACGAAGATAAAATTTAACATTGGGCCTATACTGCTTCTAGATTGAGGCCTCTATTGGGACAAGATTGGGAGACTTTAGCCTGACATTAGGGTTTGTGTCAGACTTTACTTAACAGACCGGTGAGTCCGTTTGGGCAGAGGGTGGTCTCCCGTACGTATCCTATTCGCGGCTCCTGGTAGAATGGACAGGAGGCACGGAAGTATGGAATGGTAAGAGAGCCTGAAGAGTGATCCAGGTGCTGAAGGAAAGAAGATCTTCAAGCAGCAGGTGGTATACTGGAGCACAGGCAAACAGATGCTGAGCAGGAGCAGATCGGGTTGGTCAAGGCTCAGGCAGAGTTTGGCAACAGGCAGGCAACACGGTACAATAGGAGCAGGCAGAAGCAGGGTCAAACAAGCCGAGGTCAGGTACAGGCAGCAATCAGCAGAATATCAAGGGCAAGCCGGGTCGTCAGGAGATCTTGGAAACACAGGAACAGGCAAAGGGAACTATGGAACCGGGAGCTGTTGATCAGGCAGCACTGGGCAGAGTGCAGAGCAGACCTAAATAGGCCAATTGGCGCCAAATGCTGCGCACGCGTGCACGCCGAT
Organism: Lithobates clamitans; assembly: GCA_037952925.1. Taxonomy (NCBI): domain Eukaryota; kingdom Metazoa; phylum Chordata; class Amphibia; order Anura; family Ranidae; genus Lithobates; species Lithobates clamitans. Next base: position 2,278,143 of record JBBGZY010000271.1, read on the forward strand.
GTGCACCGGCGCACGCGCAAGCACGCACACGCCCGCACCCCCAAATGCCAGTGCGCACGCCAGGGCCTACAGGAGCATGCACACCAGCGCCCATAGGAACACGCACAGCGGCGCGCACAGGAACGCGTGCACTAACACGCACCGCGGCCAACAAGGTCACCTCTCTGACAGTTTGTCTTGTGTTGTGTCTTGCAGAGAAAATGAATATCTTGAAGTATCAGGAGTTTATGAGCATATTCATAGATATGTTCAGGGAGCTGCCCTGTCTATGGCAGGTAAACCACCCTTATTATAAGAACCAAAGAGGAAGGCAGCGCTGGATCAATTGCTGCAATTTGTGAAGCCGGTGATCCCCACGGCAGACATCACCTATTTGAAGATCTTAATTGGTGCCATGAGGAGCACTTATCTAAGGGAGTGCAAGAAGGTCCAGGATTTCCAGAGATCAGGAGCAGCAGATGACATTTATGTCCCCAGGCTGTGGTACTATGACAGGCTGCATTTTCTGTCAGGTCAGACTGAACCCAGGCCAGCACTCTCCAGTCTTCCTTCCACGCTTCCTTCCCCCTCAGCTGAGGCTTCTGAAGACCAACCTGGGCCTTCCAGGCAGCAACATGTGGAGCTTGAGCCAGATATAGCATTCTTCTAAATATTTCTGTTTGTCAAATTAATGATGGTAACTCTATGTTAGTTTGGAGTACTAATTTATGATTGTGATTTATGAACCAAAAATTAAAATGATGTCCCTTTTTCATACACAGGGAAGTCTCAGCCAGGAGGTGGCCGAGCCAAGCAGGCTGCCCGATCCCCAGGTCCCTCCCCTCCGCCTTCAAAAAAAAAGTGGCAGGAAGAGGAGTAACATGGAGGAGGCTGCAATTGGCCTATTTTGGAAGGCTACTGAGGTCCTCAGAACACCCCACAGTGTGGAAGAGGATTTTGCTGCCATAACAGCCTGCAAAATGCTGCAAATGGAGGAGGGCCAACGCCTCTTATGTGAGTGTGTCATTTTAGAAGCTCTACAGAAGGGGTTGAGGGGCAAACTCACATGCGAAAGCCACATTTGTCAGCTCACCCATGGTCCTCCTCCTCCAGGTCCTACTCCTCCTCCTGCCACACCTCCAACACCAGAGACACAGCCGGGAAGGAAGCGTGTAAGGAAGACCAGAGAGTGATGACCTGGGTTCAGTCTGGTCTGGCAAAATATGCAGGCTCTTGTATGACCACAGCCTGGGAACATACATTTCATCTGCTGCTGTTCATGATCTCTTGGACTTCTGGACCAGATTGTACTCCCTTAGATAAGGACTCCTCGGGCCACCAATTTTGCAGTAAAATAATTGATGTGTGCCCTGGGGGCCAAAGGCTTTGCCAATTTCTGATGTTTATCCAGCGTTGCCTCCCTCTTTGTTTGGTTATGAGCCCTTAATAAAGGAATTTTTGTTTCAATCATACTTGCCAATGTGTGTTTTCCTTCAAAAAGGACAGTTTGTTTGTGAGGAGGCAAGTACATTTCAAAAATACAATGTGAAATTAACAAGAGACACAAACACCAAGCAACCTCCTTGAGATGAAATAATACTCAATAATAATGGTGTTGTGGTAACTTGACACACAAAACACACCCAAAAATATTCTGGTCAAAAAAAAAAGAAAAAAAAAAGATCAGGCTTGAAAAAAATACAAACCAAAAAATAAAAAATTGATAATTTTTTTCAGTCGGATGTGACAAATCAAAATATAGTGATGAAATCACGATAAATAATAAAGAAAGAAGTTTGTGAGAAGTCTGTGTGAATATGAGCAGACTACTTCATTCTTCTAGCATTATAAAGAAGAAGAGAGTGCACTGCATTAAACAATTTCAAACATTGCATCGTGACGAAAGTGCCATATCCATTGCGAATGCTAATTTCACCAGACCGAGCAGTTCCGTCTTGGAATTTTTTCTGAGCATGCGTGGCACTTTGTGCGTCGTAATTGTCCACACACGGTCGGAATTGACGCGATCGGATTTTCGGATCGCGAAAATTTTATAGCCTGCTCTCAAACTTTGTGTGTCGGAAAATCCGATGGAAAAAGAAAGAATGGAGCCCACACAAAGTCGGAATTTCCGACAACAAGCTCCGATCACACATTTTCCGTCGGAAAATCCGACCGTGTTTACAGGGCATTACAGTACAGAACTCACGCATGTCAGGACCTTTTCCACATCCTTACCATTCCAATGCCCCGTACACACGGTCGGATTTTCCGATGGAAAATGTCCGATCGGAGCGTGTTGTCGGAAATTCCGACCGTGTGTGGGCTCCATCGGACATTTTCCATCGGATTTTCCGACACACAAAGTTGGAGAGCAGGAGATAAAATTTTCCGACAACAAAATCCGTTGTCGGAAATTCCGATCGTGTGTACACAAATCCGACGGACAAAGTGCCACGCATGCTCAGAATAAATAAAGAGATGAAAGCTATTGCCCACTGCCCCGTTTATAGTCCCGACGTACGTGTTTTACGTCACCGCGTTTAGAACGATCGGATTTTCTGACAACTTTGTGCGACCGTGTGTAGACAAAACAAGTTTGAGCCAACATCCGTCGGAAAAAATCCTAGGATTTTGTTGTCGGAATGTCCGAACAAAGTCCGACCGTGTGTACGCCCTATAACAGTTAAGAACTCCTTACGCATGTCAGGACCTTTTGAGAGAAAAAAAAATATTGCCATCATTTCAATTTTGGAGACACTGACGTTTAAAACTAAACATTTTTTGTTTAGGCTGAAATATTACAGGGGTTAATTTCAGGTCTGAAGTCATGCAAGTGTCACACAAAGACAGTCTGTTTTTTCACGATCTGCTGGGGGTCTGTAAACATGCCTGTTTGCAGAACTGGTTAGAAGATCAATGAGTGTGTACTTTCTTTCCCAGCTGGAGCCTCGAAGTAGCTGTTTTATTATTTACAAATAAAACTTGTGTGATAAGCCTTAAAACCAGCAAACATCAACTGACTTTCCAAATCAAAATACAGTGTCCAAATAGAATGTAAGGCCCCTTTCACATGTGCGGATACGTATTCAGCCATCCGCTTGCTCAGCAGGGATTGCTCCGTTGATCCCCGCTGAGCCGGCGGATGACAAGTTCGTCTCTGCACTCTGTGCAGGGACGGACCTGTCAGATCTCTCCGCTCTCCTCTATCCTCTGCCATTCCTCCTTGCAGATCCTCTCCAGTTCTGTCAGGTTGGATGGTAAACATTGGTGGACAGCCATTTTTAGGTCTCTCCAGAGATGCTCAATTGGGTTTAAATCAGGGCTCTGGCTGGGCCATTCAAGAACAGTCACGGAGTTGTTGTGAAGCCAGTCCTTCGTTATTTTAGCTGTGTGTGGGGGCTAGACGCCCCCATTCTTTGACAGCCACCACCTGGATTGTACCAACCACCCCCTACCCCATTCATGGTGCGTTTTTGCTAGTAACACAAGCCTTCCTGGTTCTCCACACCCTTCCCAGCTGTGATCTTGTCTGAGACTTTACAACCTCATTACCTACACATCTAGCCGAGCCGGCTTGCGGAATGTCTCGGTTTAGTTGCATGCAGCTAGTGTTGTCCACTATGTAACGCCGTACGGCTGTGGTGCCTGGTGATATCGACAAAACACTAGGAGATCAGGACCGGGACCCCACAACTACAGTCCCCTCCAAGTTCTGTTCACCACGCATCTTGTGATCAGACCGGAGTGGCCCCCACGCTGAAGGAAACTATTTGCACGCTATAGCCAGCTACTTCTATCTCTCAGATCAGCTGTTTTTTCTCCCCCCTCCTCCACACTGCTCTAGCAGAGAAGGCAGAAGACGGAAGGTACGTGACAGGCTATACTTCATCTGCTCTATACATACCGCCTTCCCCACTTTGATTTTGACTTTTACATTACAAGGATAGCACGACAGCTGATAGAACTGCTATCATTGTATTCTTTACAGGAACTATCATATGAACTTTATTTGCTTTGGCTCCCGGGGAACTTTTATCGTAGTCCTTAGGAACGGCAGGCTTTACACAGGTTTACTGTATTAGTGATTTCAATTCTGTCATCCAGCATTGCATACATTATACATTTTTCATTTAAGTACCTTACTGTTGTCCCTCATTGGTTTGCATACTGTTCCCAGGAGCAAGGTTAGCAGGACACAGTCTATTCATTTATTGTATGGGGATATATTCATGTATGTAGGGGGTACCAGGTGGTGTATCTGTCCTTTTGCACTGGCACTTTTTCAGTGGTGGAGGTTGGTTCTACTTTTTACTATGTGGGTGGAAACTTTTTTATGCTAATGTGATAATAAATTGTTTCTATTTGAATTCAAGGCCAGTGTGTTCCTCATTGATTGACCCTGTCCTCTGACCCCTTTGGTCTCCCCCTTTTTTTTCATATATGCCATGGTCTAGAGGAACGCCCCTGTTCTATATAGTTATTGATTACAGGTATTTGGCTTTTATTCCAGTTATGGATCTGTGATTGGATGTGACACTGCATCCACATACATTACCCTATCTGGAATTTTTTATTCATAGGCATCACCCCTGTCCTACTTTTTTGTTTTTTTGCTTAGGGTCATTGTCTTGTTGGAAGGTAAACCTTCGGCCCAGTCTGAGATCCTGAGCACTCTGGAGAAGGTTTTTATCCAGGAGATCCCTGTACTTGGCCGCATTCATCTTTCCCTCGATTGCAACCAGTCGTCCTGTCCCTGCATCTGAAAAACACCCCCACAGCATGATGCTGCCACCACCATGCTTCACTGTTGGGACTGTATTGGACAGTTGATGAGCAGTGCCTGGTTTCACACATACCGCTTAGAATTAAGGCCAAAAAGTTCTATCTTGATCTCATCAGACCAGGGAATCTTATTTCTCACCATCTTGGAGTCCTTCAGGTGTTTTTTAGCAAACTCCATGCGGGCTTTCATGTGTCTTGCACTGAGGAGAGGCTTCCGTCGGGCCACTCTGCCATGAAGCCCCGACTGGTGGAGGGCTGCAGTGATGGTTGACTTTCTACAACTTCCTCCCATCTCCCGACTGCATCGCTGGAGCTCAGCCACAGTGATCTTTGGGTTCTTCTTTACCTCTCTCACCAAGGCTCTTCTCCCCCGATAGCTCAGTTTGGCCAGACGGCCAGCTCTAGGAAGGGTTCTGGTCGTCCCAAACGTCTTCCATTTAAGGATTATGGAGGCCACTGTGCTCTTAGGAACCTTAAGTGCAGCAGAAACTTTTTCGTAACCTTGGCCAGATCTATGCCTTGCCACAATTCTGTCTCTGAGCTCTTCAGGCAGTTCCTTTGACCTCATTATTCTCATTTGCTCTGACATGCACTGTGAGCTGTAAGGTCTTTTATAGACAGGTGTGTGGCTTTCCTAAGTTAAATATTTGAGTGTCACAGCAAAGGGTCTGAATACTTAGGACCATGTGATATTTCAGTTTTTCTTTTTAATAAATCTGCAAAAATGTCAACAATTCTGTGTTTTTCTGTCAATATGGGATGCTGTGTGTACTATAATGAGGAAAAAAATGAACTTAAATGATTTTAGCAAATGGCTGCAATATAACAAAAAGTGAAAAATTCAAGGGGGTCTGAATACTTTCTGTCCCCACTGTATATGGAATTCCAACTCCTGATAATCAAAAAACTCTTATGCCGCATACACACGGTCAGAATTTCCAAAAACAAATGTTCGATGGGAGCTTGTTGTTGGAAATTCCGACCGTGTGTAGGCTACATCGGACATTTTTTGTCGGAATTTCCGTCAACAAAACTTTGAGAGCTGGTTCTCAAATTTTCCGACAACAAAATCTGTTGTCGGAAATTCCGTGCGTGTGTAGACAATTCCGACGCAAAAAATTCCACGCATGCTCTGAATCAAGTACGAGACGGAAGCGCTCAGTCTGGTAAAACCTAGCATTCGTAATGGAGATAGCACATTCGTCACGCGCATTCTCTTCTTTATAATGCTAGAATAATGAAGATGTTTTGCTGCTGATATTCAAACAGAGTTCTCACAAACTGATTTCTTTATTATTTCTCTTAATCTCACGAATAATCATTTATATTTTTTTCGTAAGATCTCCAGAATAATGTTTATAATTTTTGTTTATAGAGATCTTTTTTTTTTTTTTTAAATCAAGATCTCCTGTTTTTTTTGTAGTGATCTCCATAATATTTTTTGTCGTTTTGTGCATCAAGTTACCATTATTATCTTGTATTTTTTAACCTCAAGGAGGTCAGTTGGTGTTAGTGTCCCTTGTTAATTAGACATTGTATTTTTAAAATGTACCTGCCTACTCACAAACAAACTGTCCTTTTTGAATTAAAACACATATCCAATGATTTGTTAAAAAAAACTGGATAAACTGGTGAAATTAGCGAAGCCTTTGTACCCAAGAGCACACATCAACTATTTGACAGGCAAAATTGGTAGCTTGAGGAGTCCATTTAATAGGGAGTGCAATCCGGTCCAGGACTCTGACAGATCAGGAACAGCAGCAGATGACATATATGTCCCCAGGCTGTGGGCTTACAACAGCCTGCGTCTTTTGCCAGACCAGACTGAACCCAGGCCATCACTCTCTTGTCTTCCATCCACGCTTCCTTCCACGCTTGCTTCCAGGCTGTGGCTCTGGTGTTGGAGTTGTGGCAGGAGATGGAGGAGGAGGATGGTCCAACTCACACAGGTGGGTTTTGCTTGTGAGTTTGCCCCTCAACCTTTTATTTAGGGCCATATATATCACTTTCTCACAAAAGAGGTGTTGGCCCGCCTCCATTTCCTGCATTTTGTTGGCAGCCATGCAGGCATAGGCCTCAAGAAGACTGAGGGGGTTCAGAGGGCCGCAGAAGCCTGCCGAAATAACCCAAGTGCTGACTCCTCCACATTCCTCCCCTTCCTGGGATTTAGTCAGGCTACTGGGCCCGGCCACCTCCTGGCTGCCACTTACCCCTCCACTTACCCCCACCACCTCCTGGCTGCCACTTTCCCCTGCCACCTCCTGGCTGCCGCTTTCCACAGCCTCCTCCTGGGTGAGGCTTTCCTGTGTATGAAAAGGGACATAATTTTAGTTTATTGTTCATCAATCACACACAATTTTGAGAAATATGTTGAACAATGCTATACCTGACTCAAGCTGGGCTCCACCACATCTTCTTCCTGGGTGGAAGGCCCAGGTTGGACGTCGGAAGCCTCAGCTGGGGTGGAAGGAAGAGTGAAAAGAAGGGTTGAGAGCGATGGCCTGATTTTAGTCTGGTCTGACAGAAACCGCAGTCTGTCATAGTACCACAGCCTGGGTAGATAAATGTCATCTAGTGTTGCTCCTGATCTCATGGAATCCTGGACCTTCTTGTGCTCCCTATTGTTAGTGCTCCTCAGGCCACCAATTTTGCACTTCAAATAGTTGATGCCTGCCATGGGGATCTGCGGTTTCACAAATTCAAGCAATTTATCCAGTTCTGCCTTCCTCTTTGTTCTATTAGTATAAAAAGGGTGTTTCACCTGCCACAGACAGAGCAGCTCTCTGTACATATCAATGAATTGGGGGAAGAAGTCGTGATCGTTGAAACGATCCATTTTATCTACAAGACACAACACAAGACAAACCCTAATGTCAGGCTAAACTCGCATAATATTATCCCAATATAGGCCTCAATCTCTAAGCAGTATAGGCCACTGATGCCCCAAGTTAAAATTGTACGTTCGTTATCACGATCGGCGCTTCCAATACTCCTTCCTCCACTCACAGATCGTAAGTACGACGCACGCGTGTTCCGCTTTATATACACTGCGCATGCATTAAATTCCCCCGCCCCTACCTTCTTTCTAGTCTATTCCCCGCCCCTTCTCTTTCAGCGCAGTGGGAGAGCACATGGCGGAGAAAGAAGAGAGAGGACACTCAGCAGCTGTTTACACATCTGGACACAGGAGCACTAGTGTGGGACACCAGAACAAACTTTTTAGGGTGCCCCACACAGGTGCTCCAGTGGATACTAGGGGTGTTTCCATGTGTGAAAATTGACCAAAACAGGTAAGTATTGCAACTTTAGAAAAGGAAATAAAAAATGTCTTCAGCTTGGAACTCAATTGTACGACACTTCCAAGCAATGTTTCATATTACTATTTCTGGCCTCAAATATCTAACCTTTTTTTATTCACATACAGTGGGGACGGAAAGTATTCAGACCCCCTTGAATTTTTCACTCTTTGTTATATTGCAGCCATTTGCTAAAATCATTTAAGTTCATTTTTTTTCCTCATTAATGTACACACAGCACCCCTTATTGACAGAAAAACACAGAATTGTTTACATTTTTGCAGATTTATTAAAAAAGAAAAACTGAAATATCACATGGTCCTAAGTATTTAGACCCTTTGCTGTGACACTCATATATTTAACTCAGGTGCTGTCCATTTCTTCTGATCATCCTTGAGATGGTTCTACACCTTCATTTGAGTCCAGCTGTGTTTGATTATACTGATTGGACTTGATTAGGAAAGCCACACACCTGTCTATATAAGTCCTTACAGCTCACAGTGCATGTCAGAGCAAATGAGAATCATGAAAGGAAAAAGGAACTGCCTGAAGAGCTCAGAGACAGAATTGTGGCAAGGCACAGATCTGGCCAAGGTTACAAAAAAATTTCTGCTGCATTTAAGGTTCCTAAGAGCACATTGGCCTCCATAATCCTTAAATGGAAGACGTTTGGGGTGACCAGAACCCTTCCTAGAGCTGGCCGTCTGACCAAACTGAGCTATCGGGGAGAAGAGCCTTGGTGAGAGAGGTAGAGAAGAACCCAAAGATCACTGTGGCTGAGCTCCAGAGATGCAGTCGGGAGATGGGAGAAAGTTGTAGAAAGTCAACCATCACTGCAGCCCTCCACCAGTCGGGGCTTTATGGCAGAGTGGCCCGACGGAAGCCTCTCCTCAGTGCAAGACACATGAAAGCCCGCACGGAGTTTGCTAAAAAAAAACCCTGAAGGACTCCAAAATGGTGAGAAATAAGATTCTCTGGTCTGATGAGACCAAGTTAGAACTTTTTGGCCTTAATTCTAAGCTGTATGTGTGGAGAAAACCAGGCACTGCTCATCACCTGTCCAATACAGTCCCAACAGTGAAGCATGGTGGTGGCAGCATCATGCTGTGGGGGGTGTTTTTCAGCTGCAGGGACAGGACGTCGACAGGACATTGAGGTTGCAATCGAGGGAAAGATGAATGCCAAGTACAGGGATATCCTGGACGAAAACCTTCTCCAGAGTGCTTAGGACCTCAGACTGGGCCGAAGATTTACCTTCCAACAAGACAATGACCCTAGGAACACAGCTAATATAACGAAGGAGTGGCTTCACAACAACTCCATGACTGTTCTTGAATGGCCCAGCCAGAGCCCTGACTTAAACCCAATTGAGTATCTCTGGAGAGACCTAAAAATGCCTGTCCACCAACGTTTACCATCCAACCTGACAGAACTGGAGAGGATCGGCAAGGAGGAATGGCAGAGGATCCCCAAATCCAGTTGTGAAAAACTTGTTGCATCTTTCCCAAAAAGACTCATGGCTGTATTAGATCAAAAGGGTGCTTCTACTAAATACTGAGCAAAGGGTCTGAATACTTAGGACCATGTGATATTTCAGTTTTTCTTTTTTAATAAATCTGCAAAAATGTCAACCATTCTGTGTTTTCTGTCAATATGGTGTGCTGTGTGTACATGAATGAGGAAAATAATTAACTTAAATGATTTTAGCAAATGGCTGCAATATAGCAAAGAGTGAAAAATTTAAGGGGGTCTGAATACTTTCCATCGCCACTGTAGAGGAGAAAAGACTGAGGATATCAGAGGACACTAGGGACCGACAACATCCTAAAGAAGGGGAAGTCTCCACACAACCAGAGGATGTGGAGGAAGGAAAGGTTTATGAATTGGGCGAAAAAGTGACCACAACAGGTGAGTGTCTGAGAACACAGCCTCAGGTAATAGATGTATGCCTGCAAATTTATAATACATGGGGGATTATTTACTAAAGGAAAATCCACTCAAAGTGCACTTAGAAGTAAAGTCGCTGTAGATCCGAGGGGGACATGCAAGGAAAATAAAAAAAACAGCATTTTAGCTTGCACATGATTGGATGATAAAATTAGCAGAGCTTCCACTCATTTCAGATCTACCCCTTAGATTTAGAGCGACTGCACTTCCAAGTGCACTTTCAGTGCAATTTCAAGTGCACTTGCAGTACAAAGTGGATTTGCCTTTCGTAAATAACCCCCATGGTGTTTTTTAATTTTAGGTGATGTGGATGTTGTGGAAGAAGTATCTCATCTCACAAGTGCAAGTGCCCAGATCCTCATCGGGGAGATCATGGTGTGCAATCGGTATTTACAGAAGATCAAGGAAGACCTCAGTGATGTTGAAAAAAGACTCAAAAATATCATTGATGTTTTAGGCAGAATCTAAAACACACCAAAATTAGTCAATTTGTTTATATTTTTATTATTTTTCTAACTTTTTTTAAAGTATATTGAAAGCCAAATTTTGAAGATGCACACAGGGTGTCAACATGTGCTATCTGCCATCACAGGATATCAATGTACACGTTTGTGGGTGCAACCCCTTCCTCGCAACTAAAGTAGCTGAGAGGAAGGGTGACATCACCCCATCTGATGAAGGCAAGATCAACACAGTTTGGACATACTAATGTCTGATATTGCCTGCAATTTATCAAAGTTGAACTTTGTAAGTTCCTGAGTTGTGTATTGTTTTATGGTTTTAAACATGCCTGTTTACCCCAAAAAAGGACATTTCTACTGTCAAACAAAAAAATGTTATTCAAAAAATATGTTGGTTTGTTCAAAAACCCTTTTCTAAGGCACATGTGAATGTGCACAGAGTAAAAAGTTTTCTACTTAACAATGTGTGGCTTCTTCTTTCAATGCTCAATACCAGTTTTTGGAGTAAGTTGGTGTTTACAGTGACAATGGGGTTATTTACTAAAGGCAAATCCACTTTGCACTACAAGTGAACTTTCAGTGCCGTTTCAAGTGCACTTTTGCAGTGGACTTGTAGTGCAAAGTGGATTTTCCTTCAGTAAATAACACCCACAGTGCTTTAAAGATTGCCACAATCAGGCCATTTTCGTGACTCAAAAAAATTAATTCATGGTGCTGAAAATGATGAATATTTTTATCAGTAATGCATTACATACATTAACAACAAAAACAAGGTGTGTGTGTAGCAGACCCACAACATAATAGTTAGCTGAAGAAGAGATTGTCAGATTGATGGCCAAAAAGAAAAGCCCATTGGATAACCTAGGAGAAACACAAGCAGTAAATCAAAGGAAATATTATTTCAGTTTAAATTAAAAATTTATTTTAAAAATGTTTCTTAAACATTTTCTGGCATATAAATGGCCCCCCTACCCGCAAAATACTGGGGGGGGCAAGCCAGGATGGCCAGCTTCAAGCGCCGTCAGGGTATGTTCTTGAAATCTGGCCTCAGGCCCAACTGAGGCCACATAGGTCATAGAATTTCTCCCTAAAAAGTTGTGTAGAATGCAGCATGCAAGTATTATATGGTTAAGTTTATATTCCGTCATGTTGATTGGCATCAGAAATAGGCGGAACCGGCTGGCCATTATCCCAAAAGCATTCTCCACCACTCTTCTGGCTCTGGCCAGCCGGTAGTTTAAAACCCTCTGCTCCGGGGTGAGGGTCCTCATCGGGAACGGCCGCATCAGGTGATCACCCAGCCCAAACGCTTCATCAGCGTCAAAGATGAACGACAGACCAGCCACGTTGTCTTCCAGAGGTGGCAATCCCAAGCCACCACTCTGGAGCCATGTGTAGAACTCGGTCTGGGCGATGACTCCACCATCCAACATCTGGCCATTCTTCCCCACGTCCACATAGAGAAACTCGTAAGTGGCCGACAACACCGACAACATCACTATACTATTAAACCCCTTATAGTTGTAATAGTATGACCCCGAGTTGGGGGGTGGGACTTTGTGGACGTGTTTACCATCAATTTCCCCTCCGCAGTTGGGAAAGTCCCCACCGTTGGGCAAATTGGGAAGCCACAGTCTGCCATTCCTGTGGCTCTGAAGGAAACTGTGGAGTCAAACAAGAAAAAAAAAATAGTAATTTTGCACATAACATTGCAAGCAGATTAGACACAAACATTCTTGGCTAACATCAGTATAACATTTATTTGAAGGAGTATTTAAAGACAAAAATATAAGGTCCACTTATCAGATTCCTCACCCCCTCTGATGGCCCAGTGTAAAAATTTTAGGGGGGAGATGTTTTGGACAGGTAACCCTCTCCACTTCATTGAGAGCTGAATGCATAATTAATGTGTTTTACTTTGGCCAGCCCCTCCTTACTTACACTATTGGCAGCCCACTGGACAGGTAAGAAGTGTCATAATACAAAAATATGAATACACACTGTACAAATTGAAGCACTTTTTTACATTCTGCAATTACCTATCAAGATAATAGGAGAACAAAACTTTAAACAGTACCATTTGAAAGTATTCAGGCAGGCCCTTTCACTACATGCTTTGGTGAATTAATCCATAAATATGACCACAAAAGAGGTAGGTATAGTGTGTATGGGTTTGGCAAAGTCAGCAGATAGAGGATTGGTATCGGTTGACTTAGCGGTTGGGGGGAGGGAGGGTTCCAAATGATTTTGTGACCCCCCAAAAAAGTCTCTGGCACTCTGCATGAATTTAAGGACACAAATAACATTTGTACACATTTTAGGGGGTGTTTAGGGTAAAGCACTACTATGGAGCTGACAAAATACATTGTTAAGTGACTAGGCTAGGTGTATGGGCCCAGGATAGCGTGCTGGGGAGGTTAGTGAGGGCAAATATGCATGAAGGACAAAAAAGGAACTTTAAAAACTTCCAGCATGCATGAGGATAAAGAGGACATTCACAGCATATTACAATCATGGTAATTAGGGAATGATAAAAGATATACAATACATTAGCAAACATTAAATACATAGAATGTGAAGTTAAAGGATAAAACTTACCTTAATATAGTCCTTCCGCAGGACCTGAATGATGGCAGAACAGGTCTCTGGAATAATGACCCAAAGTGCCTGGGGGGAGATGCCTGTCGAGAACCTGATGTCCTGCAGACTCCTCCCCGTTGCCAAGTACCGTAACAAGGCGACTAGTCTCTGCTCGGGAGTGATGGGTTGCCGCATGCAGGTGTCCTGCTTCGTAATATAAGCAAAGCAAAGCCAACAAATGGTGAAAAACAGGCTTTGTCACCCGGAGATAATTCCTGAAATCATCAGGATTATTCTCATGGATCTCCCGCAACAAAAGCATATGCGGGAATTGGTCACGCTGGAGTAACCAATTCTTTGTCCATGAACTCCTCCCCGCCCTTTTCATGGACTGGGCTTGGATCAAAGTAAGAACCCGAACACCAAGCCCCTGCACAGCACAAACTCTACGATGAGTACGTACCCGCAACATGGCTTCAAAACGGTCGGCTCGTCAGAACGAACTAACAGAACGCACTGAAAATCAGAAAGGCCTGAAAAGAGCGAGCTGAAAATCAGAAATGGGTGGACAAGAACGCACTGATAATCAAATACGAACTATAAAATACGCACTGAAAAACAGATGCGAACTAACTACACGCAAGAAACCCACAGGCACCAACTGAAGAGCAGTAACTATCTGAAAAGCACGAGGCTGAAAAGCGCGAATCGTCTCTCGCCAAACTTCCATGAGATTAGCAGAAGGAGCCCAAAGGGTGGCGCACTGGCTATTGAACCTCCCTTTTACAGTACCGTTGTACGTGTTGTACGTCAGCGCGTTCTTGACAATCGGAATTTCCGACAACATTTGTGCGACCGTGTGTATGCAAGACAAGTTTGAGCCAACATCCGTCGGAAATACATCCAGGATTTCGTTGACTGAATGTCCGATCGTGTGTATGCGGCATAACTGTTAAATATTGCTGCAACAGAAATATGTGCTAATTCGTTGGCAGTTACCAGATCTCCTAAACATTACATATATATTTGAAATATCACATGGCCACACCTGTATCATGAGAAAGTGAACATTCTTATAACAGATTACAGTAATACCTCGGATTGCGAGTAATGTGGTTAACAAGCGTTTTGCAATACGAGGTATTATTTTTTTTTAATCCTGACTCGATTTGCGAGCGTTGTCTCACAAAATGAGCAGGATTCAGGCCTCTGCAGTGTGCAGTACCGTGTTTGGCCAGAGGTGTGGGGGCTCCGGTGACATTCGGAGCTGCTCGGATGCACTCAGAGCCACTCAGAAACACTCCATTCCTGAGTGTTTCTGAGCCTCTCCGAGTGCATTGTAGTGGCTCCGAGCGGTTTACCAGTGTTTCCAAATGTCTCCGGTGCCCCCACCTCTGGCCACATGCGGTACTGCATACCATAAAAGTCAATGTGGAATTAATTATCTGAGTTTCCATTGACTTCTATGGGGAAACACGCTTTTATATGCGAGTGCTTTGGATTACAAGCATTTTTCTTATTGTTCAGAACTGTACATAGGACAAGTTTAGGAAGCAATAGGGATCAGACTTAATCAATACAGACACATCACTCTTTATCCAAGACAGACAGATCACACATCATCCGTACACACCCATCCATCCGGAGAGACACTCATCATCACGCCTCATCATCTGACACTTCAGGAACACCAAAATGCAGCTCCCCCTAACGAGACACCATTTTGGAAAGGCAGCCATTTTATGGGACTCTGGTAACATCCATTGTAAGCCAGCAGCCATTTTGAAATAGTAACTATAATACCTTAATATTTTAATAATTCATTGCTTAGATCAGTGGTTCTCAACCTTGGGGTTGGGACCCCCTTGGGGGTCGAATGACGATTTGCCAGGGGTCACCGAATCTTGGACTGTTCCCGAAGCCTGCACCGTTCTCCCAGCCTTTTCGTGGCCGCCCAGCAGGGCTGACCCTTGAGTTTGTGGCCGCCCAGCTGGGCTGTTCCTGGAGCACGCAGCTGCCCACTCAACCTCTTTGCAGCTGACCATTTAGTTCACGGCATGGAGGTCAGCTGACTGGTGAGGAATGTGAAGTGGGAGGGGCTGGAGACCCTATCTCCTGATTTCGGCATAGGTGTCACTTCTGTGAGACACCACAGAGCTGGAGACGCAGTGAAGCCAGAGACACAGTGAGTAACGCTACCTGTGATTAGAGTTGCCATTAAAAGTCCCCACTACAGTTCCCAGATCAGCAGATGACCTTGATCAAGAGCACCTAAGTTGGCTGATCAGAACTCCCCGCCAGCACTGCCACTCATCTCAACTTACCCCCAGCACTGCCACTCATCCCAACTTCCCGTCAGCACTGCCACTCATCCCAACTTCCCGCCAGCACTGCCACTCATCCCATTCCCCCCACCCCACACCAAGGAGTAAGAAAAGGAATAAAAATAGAGAATACATGGAAGGGAAAGAAAAAGAGGGGGAGGAACAAAGAAAAAGGGAGAGAAAGAGCAAGAAAGACGACTAGAGAGAGGGATGGGGGGAAAAAAAACAAAAAACAAGAAATTAGAATAGAGAGAGAAAAGGGAAAGAAAGGAGAACAAAGAGAGAGTGGTACATCCCAAAATGTACTACAAGGGGTTTTCATACTGTACGAGTGGAAGGGACTCAGGAAGCGATAAATGTCCGTGGGTTAGGGGCGCAAATTACTTGTCTTGCCTTGGGTGCTGACAACCCACGCTACGAAAATAATTTTACTGTTAGGGGTCCCCACAACTTGGGAAATTTAATCAAAGGGGTCATGGCACTAGAAAGGTTGAGAACCACTGGCTTAGATTGATATGCATATTGATTGATTTCTTGCTATACCTAGATTGCTCTCCCCAATATTATAACCATTTAAATGTTTCTTTAATTTTATTTTGTTTTTCCAATTTAAATTATTTTCTTTTTTTGCGCTATAGTAGCGTACCATTTTTACGTAGTTTAAAACGTACTCCTTCTGCAGGGGAATAACTTGCTGGGCTTTGTAAAACACACTATTGTCTGACAGTTAGTTATATAAATGGTTATTTTATCCATGGGCAGAAATTAATAATTTTGGTTTTAGTGAGTGAGTGTTGCATACGATCTCGTTATTTTTATGTAAGATTGTTGTCTTAGTGAATAAATATTAATCGATCGATTTGTGTTCTTAATGAATTCGACTGGTCTAAATTACTTAATATATAATTGTTCAGGCAAATCCTGACACAATGCAAACACATTAACACGCAGTTTAAGAATGAACCGTTTCGGGGAGTGCGCAGGCGCGGGACTCCCAAGATGGCCGCGTAAGCCGGGAGCTCCGCTCTACCCAGCCCAGCAAGCCACCCAAGCGACGGTAACAGACCGCCTAGACATCCATCACGAACGGATTCGGATCCGGGAACCCCCGCTGCCTCGATCCATGCCAAACAACTCGGTCCGCAAGGACCTGGGACCGCAATTTACAGCAGAGAATTCCCGGGCCTCGTCCAAGATGGCGGCCGCAACACAGCACAAGGAGCCTTATACAGGAGGACACGTGGAAACAAGGCAAGTGATAGCTCCTGCCACCCTAGCCTACACACCCCTAACCACTCTGCATAACCAACCTATGGGGACCCCATCCCCAGCCTCTACAGTATCCCTCTTAGAGCGCACCTTTAAGAACTACTCTCTGTCCCCACTGAACACCTCACCACCCCATCAGGGTGCCGGGTCCTCCACAGGAGAACCAGAGAGCGCTATACCTCTCAATGCAGGAGATTTATTTCTCAAACTGTCGGATCTTCTAGACAGAGGTCTAGCAAATACAGCCACAAGAATCACAAACGAGATTAGAGCTGACTTTCAAAACTTGGGAGCAAGGATGGAAGCTATAGAACACAAATTAGACATCACAGTGTCCAGAGCTAACCAGAACACGGAGCACATTCATGTTGTTCAAGAGCAGCTAGAGGTGGCACTGAATAGAATCGACGATCTGGAGAACAGGTCGAGAAGGGACAATTTTAGAGTCAGAGGTATCCCTGAATCAAATACATACGTCCCCAAAGCAATCCAGGAATTAATCAAATCCCTCATCCCTGAGCTGCCCCCCATCAAATTGGAGCTGGACAGAGCACACAGATCCCTGGGTCCCCCAGAAAAGACGGATCTCCCAGAGATGTGGTTGTTAAGCCACACTTCTACAGTGTGAAAGAGGCTATAATGAAAATATCGCGTCAGCAATCCCGTATCCTTTTCCAAGGACAGGAGGTACAAATCTTTGCGGACATTTCCCCCACGACCATCCAGAAACGCAGAGCCCTGAAACCCCTTCTGCTGGTCCTCTCCCAGAAGGAGATCAAATATTGGTGGGCATTCCCCTTCGCCTTGAAATTTACCCATAATGGGAGAACCCATTCTTTCACCTCATTCTCAGAAGGCGAACGAATTCTCCTCTCACTCAAGCTCATTTCCCTAGACTCGGAAATGGACATCTCCAATTCTCAAGCGGGCTCTACGAAACGCCAAACCCCCAACAGCCCTATCTCTCCTGCCTGGAAATCTAACAAAAGCAGACGTCTGAAGGAACAGCTGCCAACTTGAAGACCCCAATTGCAAGAACCCGGAGATACCCCTCTCCCTCTTTGTGATCCACAGACCCCTGGCATCTTCATACCAGTTGACTTCTACCTCCCTCGGATCTTTCACAAAGAGGCCTTATCCCCTTCCGGGGGCACTTTCCTAATTTTCCCAAGTCTCAGACTTCCATTTCAACATTTCAGTGATCTCACGCCCACAGTCCCCTAAGATCTTCTACCGCCACTGTCTCTCTCCCACACCCCAGGGGCGAACTAAGGCTCAACCCATCGATCTACTTGAAAATGGCCCCACAGGATCATGACATTTCATTTCCATCGTCCTCAATAGGCCTCACAGCATCAGAAGGGTGTTTAGGCCCCTCCCCGTTTTTCTATAATCTCACAACAGATCATCTATGTCCACAGGAGGTTTTGGATTCCCCACATCCTCTCCTTTCTACACTACCAATGAGGATCCCATGATGTCTACTAGGAAGACTCTTTCTGCATCGTTGGCCAGCACGGCTCCTGGTTCATGCTTAAATTTAAACTACCTTAGATTTTTCAGATTTTGATACTGTTTTGTACTCCTTATGCATCTTTCTATTTTTACACAGCTGAATATTGTTTGCAAGGTTTCAAGGGTGGCTTGGGCTGCGGTAGCTGCCCTGCAACTCCTCCCATCCCACGAAAATGGAATTCCCATTCTCGTCCGATGGACTGGTGGTTCGTTTACAGGACCACCTGAACCTGTTTTTGGAGTCCGGAAAGGGGTGTACTCCCCCCCCCCCTCTCCGTCTCCGGCCTATTCTAGGTCACCATGTTCATATTCTTTTTCTTCTTATGTCTCTATGTTTTAACCCATCTGTGTTTTTCTCTCCCTTTCCCCCTCCTGTCAGGGTTAACGGATTGTCTCCAGCTCCTTCTCGTCCAGCATCTCCGGGTCCCGAGCTCAGCTCCTTACTCGCCTTCTACCCATCCCTCATCATTTTGATCAGGGTAAGTCATACACTATTAGTAGCACACTCTTCACTCAAAAACAATGCCTAACACCAATCTCTCCACCTCCCAGATAAAAATTATTTCTCATAACGTTCAGGGCCTCAATTCCCCAATCAAAAGGAAGAAAATCTTCCAATCATACCACAAACAAAGGGCTTCAATAGTGATGCTCCAGGAAACGCATTTTCCCTTCCGATTCTCCCCCTCATTTCTACATGCGCGCTTCCCCACGTTTTATCTAGCGAACGCAGAGGACAAGACCAGGGGGGTCGCGATTCCATTTGCTAAAGACTGCCAATTTAAAGTAAGCCAGACCCTTAGTGACCCTGAAGGCAGGTATTTACTAGTAAAAGGCCAGATCGCAGATCAAACCTTTTCCCTTATATCCTACTATGCCCCGAATAAGGGACAGAACGCTTTCTTCACATCGCTTTTCCAAACCCTAGGACCCCTCCTGGAAGGAACGGTTATATTTGGAGGAGATTCGAATGTCGCCTTTGACCAGTGTCTTGATAAATCTAAACCCCCGGCTAAACAGCTCTCCAGGCCAACAAAAATCAGCTCTAAAATTGCTAAACTAATTCACCAGCAGGGCCTCACAGATATATGGAGAGAACTCAACCCCACATCAAGGGATTACTCCCACTTCTCAATACCCCATCAAGTATACTCCACAATCGACCACATTCTAATCTCCTCCATACACCATCCCAGCTGCTATCTCAGCCAAAATCAAGGATACCCCCCTCTCTGACCACTCCATGATCTCTCTATCCTTCCAAGGCCGGCTCCTCAGACCCACGTCCCCCACATGGCGCATTAAAGAACACATCATCAAAGATCCTATCCAAATTACGGTTCTCACCAAGTCACTAAAAGAGTATTTCGCCCTGAACAACGTAGACGACATCTCAGCCGAGACCCTCTGGGCAGCCCACAAAGCCGTGATACGAGGCAAACTTATCCAAATCTCCTCCCAACTTAAAAAAGAGAGAACCATGGACATCGCAAAACTGGAGAGAGATTTTCTCCTCCTGCGCAAAAATCACAAAGCCAACCCGTCCATGGTTCAAGTCGACCAGCTTGACGCTGCTTGGATTAAATTAAACCTGGCGCTCACAGTTAAAGCTGAGAGTTCTCTGCATTGGAACGGCGCAAAATTCTACATGAACCAGGACAAAATGAGCACGATGCTTGCTTCCAAGTTATCCCCTAGGACCCGCCTCTTCACTCTCCCCAAAATAAAACTTCAGGATGGTTCGTCTTCCCAAAATCCCTATAGGATCCTAGAATCTTTCCAATCCTTTTACTCACAACTATATAGAGCAAATGACTCCCTCGATACACGAGCTATAGAGGCATTCCTAGAGCATCTGCCTATCCCCTCTTTACATAAGTCCCATAAAGACATTATGGAAGCACATATCACAGTAGAGGAAACTCTGGAGGTCATTAAAAATCTGAAAGGGGCTCTGCCCCAGGTCCGGATGGTCTATCTAATCTTTATTATAAGACTTTTGCCGAGACTCTAGCGCCACACTTAACTAAAATGTTTAACTCCAAACGAAAGGGAGACCCCTTAGACCCCCAGATGAATGCAGCTTACATTACTGTCATCCCTAAACCCGACAAAAATCCGGATCAGGTAGAAAATTATAGACCAATATCACTTATAAATAACGATTTAAAAATCCTGACAAAAATTTACGCCAACAGACTAAACTCTTTCATCAACACCTATATCCACAAAGATCAGGTAGGTTTTATCACCGGCAGACAGGGTCCAGACCAGGTCAGAAGAGCCATTGACATAGCTTCAATTTTACACTCAGGTTGGGATGGAGGTCCTTAGCAGGAGGGTCTCTTCCTTTCCCTAGATTTACAAAAGGCCTTCGATTCCGTGACTTGGCCCTTCATATTTGCCTCCCTGAAATGCTGGGGGTTCGGTGAATACTTCATCGGAATCCTCAAATCACTATACTCTGAACCGGAAGCGAGAGTTAAATTACAGGGCTTCCTTTCAGCACCAATTAAAATTGCCAGGGGCACAAGACAGGGCTGCCCCCTATCCCCTCTTATATTCGCCCTAACAATAGAAACACTAGCCATAGCAATCAGGTCGGACCCGAACATTAAAGGTGTCATCTGTGGCATGAATACCCATAAATGCGCCCTCTTCGCAGACGACCTTCTACTATTCATTACCTCTCCAATTACTTCACTACCCAACATTAACAAACTGCTTCAGACATTTGGCGAGGTCTCAGGCCTACGAGTCAACATGACCAAATCACAGGCATTAAACATCTCCCTCAATCCAGCCCTAACTGAGAGATTAAAACTAGCCTTTAATTTCAATTGGAGTGATTCCTCAATTCGATACCTTGGTATAAATCTCACACCCAGAATAGACTCCCTCTATTAAGCCAACTTCCCCCCTTTGTACCGTAGATTGGAGGAGGACCAACGAATTTGGTCATCCCACAAACTATCATGGCTGGGGAGAATCCATGCCATCAAAATGACCCTGTTTCCTAGGATCCTGTACTTATTTAGAGCCCTTCCGATCGCGATTGACAAAAAACACCTCAAAAATTTTCAGGGAAAGATTATAAAATTCATATGGGGAGGGAAAGGATATAGATTCACGTGAAACATCCTATATGCACCGAAATCTAAGGGAGGGCTAGGCCTCCCCGAACTTGCCAAGTATTACCAAGCAGCCAGATTGGCCCAACTCTCCGCCATATATTTCAGGGGCGAAAAACCCGACTGGATACAAATAGAACGCCAAGCGGTTCCTTCCCACACTCCAGACTTTCCACTATGGACTCCCAGTAAATCCAGACCTCCCATCATGGCCCCTACACTGTCACACTCCTTTAAATTATGGGATAACATGGCCCAACTCCCAGCCTTGACCTCACAGCTTCGCCCCCTCTCACACATATTCCACAACCCTCTCTTCAAGCCGGGGTTAGACATCAAATCCTTTCAAAGGTGGCTTGATAAGGGAATGTACCGCATTGGACATTTCCTTGTCAACTCCGGACCAATGTCCATGAAACATTGCATTGAAAAACTAGAGCTCCCCGACTCCGAAAAATTCAGATTCCTTCAAATCTCCCATTTTCTTCACACTATTTGGAAAGACAAATCGATTCCCCCTGAGTGCACATCTTATGAACAATGGTGTGGACAAGCTACAGAGCAAAAAGGAGGTATATCCCTGATCTATGAAGCCCTTTCAATTCCCCCTTCCAAACTCCCATACATGATAGAGTGGGAGAGAGATGTGGGCGAGACTTGGGACCTGGAGATCTGGAATAGAATGAGCACAAGAGCCTACAAAGGTATAGTTAATATTGCATTAATAGAAGCTAACATGAAAGTCCTAACGAGATGGTATCTGGTTCCTTCCAAACTTGCACAGATGTTTCCTTCCTCATCTCCTTTATGTTTCAGAAACTGCCAAGCCCAGGGCTCCATGATACACATTTGGTGGGAATGCCCGAAAATCAGGGGCTTCTGGAACAGGATATTCTATCTGATCAGAAAAATTACGGACACTCCCATTTCTAAATCCCCCCAGATAGCGCTACTAAATGGTCATATCCCCAAGATCTCCAAAACAACTGCCAAACTTATTTCTTTCATCCTGATTGGTGCCAAGCTCTCCATAGCAAAGGCCTGGAAACAACCAGGAGTTTCTCTGGCGGCTGCCAAGAGAAAGATGTCGTGGATCATGTCCCAGGAAAAATTAGTCAGTATTCTAGCAGACTCAAACAAAGCCTTTTTAGCTGTCTGGGAGCCCTGGGCACGGCATGTAGGCATCTCTCTCATACCGGGTATTGAAGCTTGATTTGTATCTATTGTCTCATTACAGTCTGTCAACCCAACCCACCCCCCCTTTGGCCTCTCCCTCCGTCTTCTTTCTCACCTTTACTTATTTCTCTCTTTCTTTTTACTCTTAGGAAGTTGTTAATTTACTTAAACAGAAAGTTATAGGTTCCTAAAGGTTTGCTCCAGATTTCTAGGCACTTGACAGCGTTTAGCTGGTTCCTCGATTTATCTCTAGTGGATCGATTTCCCAGCCGGAACCTTCAGGATACATTTATGGCACCCCTGGTTCCTTTGGCCTTGGCCTTAGAGACCTGGGGAAGGCTCCCTCACGCAGTCTGGGACCCTCATTCTCCCGGAGGGCGTGATGGGCCTCAACAGTTTAGTTACACACCAAATGATGAACATCAGCTGCTCTACGGTGTTCGACACAGTATGTTCCCGATAGGGGTGTCGCGCCCACCTGAAGCACTAGGTGTCTCCTTTTTACACCTGAGGGCTCTTTTCTTTGTTTAACCGATTAAGGGCAGTTTTTCTTTCTTGGATCAACCTCTCTGTTACTGTTTAATATTTGACTTTTGTCACAGAGGTAGGCTGCGCCCTACCAGCATTCCTATGCTTTGAAGTGTACTGTACTGCTCTTCAATAAAAATTCTTTAAAACTCAAAAAAAAAAAAAAAGAATGAACTGTTTCATGTCCAACTTCATTGTGTGGCCACGTGTCTTCTTTAGAGGCCTAAGATTAAATAGTTTCCAGTCACCATTCAAAGATTTGTATAATACGATCACATCCCCTCCTATGTGTCTCTTCACCAGGGAGAATACGTTTTATTTTTGTAGTTGTCATTCATAACTGAGGTCCTTCAGCCCCAGTGGCAGTGCGTCCATAAGATGCCACCCCCTCTCTCTAGCCAACCCCTCTATGACCAATGGATAAATTCATGCATTGCATGAATCTATCCATGGCCGCCGATGCCACCCCGTATTCAGGCGCCCGGCCCCTTTTCGGGTGCCTGAATTACAACGGCGGGGGGGTGTTTTTAAAGCACCTGATTAGAGCCATGGGCTCTAATAGGTGTAAAAAATGGTGAACCCAGGTGTGTTAGAAAAGCGAATGAACCGCCTCTCTGCCAATCAGGTGCTCGGGTCTGTTACCCATCACCTGATTGGCTGAAACGACAGGCGCTGTGATTAGACGCCTATCAGGCGCCCAATCACATATAGGAGAGGACGGGAGAAGACATGTAGGACATGGAGGAGCATGTCAATGGTGGACACCGCTCGCCGCTGCCCCACCAAGACAGAGTAAGTACCGGGTAGATGGCGAGCGGGCGGAGGGGTCACGATGGCAGCATTTGATGGGCACAGTGGCTGCGTTTGATGGGCACAGTGGCTGCGTTTGATGGCACAGTGGCTGTGTTCGATGGGCACAGTGGCAGCAATTGATGGGCACAGTGGCTGCGTTTGATTGCACAGTGGCTGCGTGTGATGAGCACAATGAGGCTGCAATTGATGGGGTTTTTTTCAGCATTTTTCAGATTGTTTGCGCCCCCCCAAAAATTTTGAGTACCAGCCGCCACTGTTCAGCCCCCTTATTAGCTTTGTTACCCTTCTAGACTCTCTCCAGTTCAATATCTTCTTTTCTATGGATTGGTGATCTGAACATACTCTAGATGTGGCCGAACCAGAATTTTGTAAAGTTATCATGGCTGCAGTACACTGCGCAGCTGCTTGGACATTCTTTGTCCAGATATTTCAACCTGCCAGTACTTATTTGCCCTTTTGTTGTGTCGGCGGTCACGTCAATGTCACTGCGCTGTTTGCGCGGTGACGCAGGACGCCGGATTGGCCGGGGGAGTGCCCCCCTCTGTAGGGTTATTGTAGTTCGCACACATTTCAGGCGCAGCTGATCAGCATATTCCATCTCCTTGATGGCATTGCTTATCACCTTGCGCCTGTATTTTGATCCAGCTTATTTGAATAATTAATTACCTGACTACCTTTGACCCTTCCTGGCTTAAATACTTCCCCATATGCAACAGTTTTCTGCAGCACAGCCAGGATTCAGTCACACGCTGAGGTTGCTTCACAAGGTGAGCTGTTTCTTCAGTTAAAAAATGTTTATCAGTTTCTGCTCTTTTTTTACAACATGAGTCTTATCATGTATTTCATTTACATTGAAGGTGTTTTTTATACCTTCATACCTTCTTATTTTTATTTTTGCGTTTTTGCGTGAGTTTTTATATATTCTTTTTTCTACATCACATTCCCTTTGCTGCAATTCAGCTAATTTGGGATTTCTGATATACTGTGTATTTTGCTATTTGATCAAACTGATATACATTAAGACTACTCATTAGCTTAAAAATAAATATACATTCACTTACACCATCTCTGTTTTGTGTTAGATTGGCGTGACTTCATGGGTTTTCCTTGTGAGCTTTGATGCGCTGCTTGATGGTGGAGACAATATATGCCACAGCCTATTTAAGCATAGTCTGGGAATGTTTCAATATAAGGCTCCCATCTATTTTCTATGAACCTGAAGACCAGCTATCTAACTGGCTGAATCCCATCCCTCTGGTTCTCATCAGCATAATAATGCTACATAGCAACTTTTGAGACTTGAGGCCCCGTCCCTCTTCAATGAGGCTTGTGCACTATTTCCAAAAGGGATATTGAAATTGTGAGTATTGTTTTTCCCATGTTCTAACATGTTCTGCTTTGTTCACACAAAACTCACTGTATTACGTACATATGCATATATAGTTTACTGTATGTTTCATAATATTGAAAATATATATATATTTTTTGTTTATTAGACATAAACAGTTTGCTTCCGTTTAACCCCTGAGGAAGGAAATGAATACTTTTACCCCTATTCCCCCATTTTTCTGAAACATGTTGGGATTTCTTGTGACCACACCATCTGTATGAACCCCACTTCTGGAATCCATGTGTGATCCAACAAACAAGCAACTGTATATGTAACACATGTCCTAACTATTGTTTTTATGAATATTTAACTGTATTTTGTAATTTTGGTTACTATGTAATAAAATTTGTATCTTTTATATACTTTGGTACTTTTGCATCTATCTCCTACTTGTACTCCTATCCGCACAATTCTTTAAGGGCATCCTTTTGCAAATTGTTGTAATATGGGATGTGGTAGGAGTTTTTTGGGAACCAACTCTTAGGCGATTTCTCTTCATTTATTCAGAGTTTTGTAAAGTGGTAGAATTATAGTTTTATTTCTTGAGTAAATACCCTTTTTAATGCATGCTAATAATCTGCTAGCCTTGTGTGCTGCAACTTGGCATTTCATGCTATTGCTGAGTTTGGGATCTACTAGGACCCCCAGATCTTTTTCTATCCTTGAGGTTCTTCCCCTAGCAAGTAATGCCCTGTACGCACGATCGGAATTCTGCTCAAGCTTGCCTTGCATACACGCGGTCACACAAACGTTC
The DNA here is from genome assembly GCA_037952925.1 of Lithobates clamitans. NCBI lineage: Eukaryota > Metazoa > Chordata > Amphibia > Anura > Ranidae > Lithobates > Lithobates clamitans. Next base: position 2,304,091 of record JBBGZY010000271.1, read on the forward strand.
TCAGAACATTTTCGACCGTCAAGAATGCGGTGACGTACAACACTACGGCGAGCCGAGAAAATGAAGTTCAATGCTTCTGAGCATGCGTCAAATTGTTTTCGAGCATGCGTAGGAATTTTGTGCATCGTAATTGTTACAGACGATTGGAATTTCCAATAGGAACTTTTTCTGTCCGAAAAATAGAGAACCTGCTCTCAATCTTTTGCTGGAGGAATTTCCGATGGAGCATACACACGGTCAGAATTTCCTACCAAAAGCTCACATCGGACTTTTGCTGGTGGAATTTCCAATTGTATGTACGGGGCATAGCTTGCGTTTGTTATTTTAGCTCTAAAGTGCATTACTTTGCATTTTTCAATAATAAACCTCATCTGCCATCAAGCTGCCCACCCCTCTATTTCATCAAGGTCCTCTTGTTGAATTGCTATAGCCTTTTGCAATGTTTTTATCTGCTTAGCTTTTTATCATCCGGCAAACACTTAACTATTTAATTCAACCTCTTAATCATTTATGAACAAGTTAAACAGAATTGGTCCTAGCACAGAGCCCTGGGGTACCCCGCTTACAACTCTAGACCATTCAGAAAATATACCATCAATCACTACTCTCTGTACGTGTTCTTGCAACCAATTTTTTATCCATGAGCATTAGATGGGATACTATTTCAAATGCCTTAGCGAAATCTAGATACACTATGTTCACATGCCTTCCTCTATCAAATTTTAATAAGAGATGTAATTTTGAAAATAGCGAACATTATTTTCATTTGAGACTATAGTTGATGTATTTTACATATATTTTAAACATTTAGTAGTCTTGCAAATGTTGGAATCGGTGTAAATTAAACCACTTCTGCGCTAACCCCAGACTTCCAATCTGTCAGCTAATGTCTAGTTAGCTAATTTGTTAGGTGATGAAAGCTCCTGTGGTCCGCTTAGCCTCAATCAGCACTGTTTTAATAGAGCAATAAAATCCACTGCAGTCTTTACTCATTTTGGTCCGGCAATGGCACTGAGCTGGAAGCAATATCACTCCATTATTTTTCCATCTGGCTTGTTAAAATTCATTCACATACATAAACATGCTTCGAACCCCCAGATTTTTTCCTTTTCTTTCTTTTTTTCTTCTTTTCTTTTTCCAGGCAAGGTGTTGAGTTTAAGAAATGTACAGTATATATGTTTCAATACATGTCAACCTGATCCATTATGCATTACTTGGTTGTTTAGAGCAGACTTTCTCAACCTTTTCTCAGTCAAGGCACCCTTTAAAATTATGCACAATCTTGAGGCAGTCCACTCTAAAATGTAATAAACAAAACTAAAACTTTTACATAATGCAGCAACATACACACACTGTCATGCCCCGTACACACGGTCGGATTTTCCGATGGAAAATGTCCGATCGGAGCGTGTTGTCGGAAATTCCGACCGTGTGTGGGCTCCATCGGATTTTCCGACACACAAAGTTGGAGAGCAGGAGATAACATTTTCCGACAACAAAATCCGTTGTCGGAAATTCCGATCGTGTGTACACAAATCCGACGGACAAAGTGCCACGCATGCTCAGAATAAATAAAGAGATGAAAGCTATTGGCCACTGCCCCGTTTATAGTCCCGACGTACATGTTTTACGTCACCGCGTTTAAAACGATCGGATTTTCCGACAACTTTGTGTGACCGTGTGTATGCAAGACAAGTTTGAGCCAACATCCGTCGGAAAAAATCCTAGGATTTTGTTGTCGGAATGTCCAAACAAAGTCCGACCGTGTGTACGGGGCATCAGAGTGATTTATTCTTCCAAAGCAAATACACCTTTGCAGAATGGTACTCACTAGCATTCTAGTTTTTCTCTCTCTTCCTCAGGTAACGTGACCCCAGTGCTGACGAAGAGGGCAGTGGAGGGTCGAACAAGGATGCCCAACATCCTCCTTATCAGCCGATAACATCATTGGTTGTTAGGACGCTGAGAGGTGGGAGGTTGTAATGATGCACAAGGAATACCTTTGGCTTTGTGTGCCTAAAAGGCAGGCTTTATCCACTTGCTAACTTATATATTATTTTTGGGCAATTTTTAGGCATTTTGTCATGGTACCCCTGAAAAAACCTGAAGTCACCCTGGTTAAAAAAGGCTGGTTTAGTGCACCTTGGTATTCCATAGAACAAATTAGTACAGGTATACAGAGCAATGTAACAAATCTGCTTCAAGAAGAAAGTTATCCAGGACATGGGTCCGTATACCCCCATTATTCTCTGGCTTCAGTATGACTTCAAAAGATATCAACAGCTTGGCTTTACAGAACACACACACATTAACACTATTTTACCAAAAAGTATTGGGACGCCTGCCTTTACACGCACATGAACTTTAATCGCATCCCAGTCTTAGTCCGTAGGGTTCAATATTGAGTTGGCCCACCCTTTGCAGCTATAACAGCTTCAACTCTTCTGGGAAGGCTTTGCACAAGGTTTAGGAGTGTGTCTATGGGAATGTTTGACCATTCTTCCAGAAGCACATTTGTGAGGTCATGCAATGATGTGGACAAAAAGGCCTGGCTCACAGTGTCCGCTCTTATTGATCCCAAAGGTGTTCTATCGGGTGGGGGTCAGGACTCTGTGCAGGCTAGTCAAGTTCCTCCACCCCAAACTCGCTCATCCATGTCTTTATGGACCTTGCTTTGTGCACTGGTCCAAATCATTTGGTGGAGGGGGGATTATGGTGTGGGGTTGTTTTTCAGGGGTTCAGCTTGGCCCCTTATTCCCAGCGTAGGGAACTCTTAAGGCATCATATGACGTCCAGCAGGATAATCCGGGGCAGGCAACGCGGCGATCGGTGGTGTGGTGTGTCAGTCTGATACACCACATCTCCAATCTAGGTAAAGAGCCTATGGTGTAGGCTCTTTACCATGTGATCATCTGTGTCCAATCACAGCTGATCACAGTGTAAACAGGAAGAAACTTTTATTGGCTTTTCCTCCACTCACACTGACAGACGCGAGTAGAGGAGAGCCGATTGGCTACTCTGCGCTGATAATCAGTGCAATGATTATCAGTGCAGACCCATCGAGGATGCCCACTGGAGACCACCGGGAATGGCAATCAGTGCCCATTAGGATGGAACTCTGTGCCCATCAGTGATTGTCTTTCACTGCCTCCTGATTAGTGCTGCTTATCAGTGCCCACCAGTGCCACCTGAAATGAAGAAAAAAGTTTTTTTCTGTCTTTTTTTATTTGGAGCTCAAAAAATAAAAAACCCCAGTGGTGATCAAATACCACCAAAAGAAATCTCTCTTTGTGGGGAAAAAATGATAAAAATTTTGTTTGGGTACAGTTTTGCATGACCACGTCATTCAAAATGCGATGAATTGGACTTGGCAGGAAGGGGGTGAAACTGCCCTGTATTGAAGTGGTGAAAGTCCATATGCATGTAAAGGCAGGCGTCCCAATACTTTTGGTAATATAGTGTATATTTTTTAATGCATAAACTAGCTATATAGTATTTTTGTGTCAAAGAAAATGAAAGGGGCCACACAATGATGACATCACAGTGCTTGAGGCCAGTTTATTCAGGTAGCACACCACACATCATCCTGCCTGTCATCTGCCTGCTCCAACGCTTCACCGAAAAGAGCTTACTTATGGAGGATCAGGGAAGAGTGAATTTTTTGGAGCCACGTTACCGCTTGTTGATTACAGTTTTTTTTGTTGCTGTTTATGTGCAAAGTATTTAATCGAGCTACAGTTACCTATGTCATCTGACACATTAATGCTTTTTTGGTTTCAGGTTCAATGATGCAGAGAATCTTTTTTTCAATTTTTTTAATTATTCAGAGTTCTTTACCCCCATTTAGGAACCCCTGCATTACTGTATATCATCATTTGCTTAATTAAAGGGTATGGCACCTGTAGCGTACCCTAAAATCAGAGGCAGATTTGCCATTAGGTATAGAAGGTCATGGCTTATAGGTGGCTTTTTCCATGTAGGTATTAGTATCTCATTTCCCCCCTTCATCAGCAGAAATAACAGTCATCTCTGGAAATTTATTTGCACATTGTTATAGTAATCTAAGGCAGGTTAAGCCAGTAAAGCTAGAAAATTATTTTTTGTAAAAGTGGTGTTTGTAAAAGAGGGGTAATGCTTTGAATATTAAAGCCCAACTCTGGGAATATTAAAATATCCACCCTAGCAGTGGCTACTGGGCGCCGACTGCACTGCAAGAGTTTATTGCTTGTTATGTATTAAAGGGTGACACAAGAGGCTCGATCACTTACCTGACTCCTCGCTTCTGCCGGCTTCAGTGCTCGCCTTCTCCTTCTGAAGCTCTGTCCTTTGGGCAGAGCCTCAGCGCCATCATGTAAAATACAGAGACATTTACCCTGTATGATAAGTTGAGGATAAGGTAAGTATTTACTCCCTCATCCTCTGCACCTAAACTACGTGAGCAATTAACCCTTGCAGTGCAGGGCAACTCCAGTGCCGGGGTGGATTTTTTTTTTTTTGGAATGGAAATCATGCACCATCCTACCTTACACATCCACATTACAGTGGATTCTGACTTCAGTTTTAAAGAGAACTCCGGTTAGGTTCTCTACCATGTTTTCTTTTTGATTGTGTATAAATCAAGGTACTGTAATAAAGTTATACATAGTAAGTGAGGTTGAAGAAAGACACAAGTCCATCAAGTCCAACCCATGTGTGTGTATTTATGTCAGTATTACATTGTATATCGCTGTATGTTGTGGTCGTTCAGGTGCTTATCTAATAGTTTCTTGAAACTATCAATGCCCCCCCGCTGAGACCTCCGCCTGTGGAAGGGAATACCACATTCTTGCTGCTCTTACAGTAAAGAACCCTCTATGTAGTTTAAGGTTAAACCTCTTTTCTTCTAATTTTAATGAGTGGCCAAGAGTCTTGTTAAACTCCCTTCTGCGAAAAAGTTTTATCCCTATTGTGGGGTCACCAGTATGGTATTTGTATATTGAAATCATATCCCCTCTCAAGCATCTCTTCTCCAGAGAGAATAAGTTCAGTGCACGCAACCTTTCCTCATACCTAATATCCTCTAGACCCTTTTTTAAGCTTTGTTGCCCTTCTTTGTACTCGCTCCATTTCCAGTACATCCTTCCTGAGGATTGGTGCCCAGAACCAGAGGCGGCTCTTTAATTAGGCAAATAAGGCGGTCGCCTAAGGCCTCGCTCTCACAGGGGCCTCGCTGCCGCCTAATTTGCCTGACGGAGGAAAGGGAGAGCCCAGCATCGGGAAGAATGATGGCACTGCTTGCGGATGTGCGGGACCAATCTCCTCATGCCAGGACTCTGCACTAACACCAGCTGGACTGCCTCTCTCCCTCTCATCTTTATCCCGGGCTGCACAGAGGGAGAACCGGGTTAAGTCACTGCCCCTCGAGCCGCTGTAATGCCAGTAATAAGATCTGCACCAGCGATAATGGGAGGAAACATTATCATTGGTTGGTCCAATGAACTGTAGGATGCCGTGTTGACTGGTAGATGAAGCCCGCCCTCACATGTGTTGTGATTTCACCCAGCGGCAATGCAAAGGCTGCCAGTAGTGAAGGCGATCTGATGAACATGGGGAACGGGGTGAGTCCAGTGACAGGAAGGATATGTTATATCTCTCTCTCTCCTCTCCCCCTCTCATCTCCCCCCCTCTCTCTCTTCTCTCCCCCCTCTCTCTCTCTCCCCCATCTCTCCTCTCCCCCCTCTCTCTCTCGCTCTCCTCTCCCCCCTCTCTCTCTCTCCACTCCCCCCTCTCTCCTCCTCTCTCTCTTCTCTGCCCCTCTCTCTCCATTCTCCCCCTTTCCCCCCTCTATCCCACCTTTTTCTCACTACCCCCTGTCCTCTCTATTGTTCCCTCTCTCACACCTCTTTCTCCTCTCCCCCTCTCTTTCTCTCACCTCACCCCCCTCTCTTTCTCCCTCCTCTCTTTCTCTCTCCTCTCTTCCTCCTCCTTTTTTCTTCCCCCCTCTCTCCTATTCCTCTCTCTCCTCAATTAGTTGCCAGTCAGCCCCAGCACTGAGATCATAGGATGTGTGTAGAGGCTGCACATGGGAGATTATCCCTAGTCCTGCATCCTCTGATGTGTGTCCCTAAAACACATGATTAGCTCATGCTTAAATAAATCATTTCTGTATTCAGGTTTACTGTCATTGTCATAGTCATTGACCATAGTCATAACCATTGGTTGTGTCCACAGCAGGCATGGGGCATAGGTTTAGGAAAATAGATGATGAATCTATGGCCAAGGAAAAGTGAGATGTAGGCATAACAGTGAGCTGTCTAGTAAGTGACGATCGCTATATGGAGGGAGCTTGTGTTGCAATGCAAATCCTGGTGTGATATTGTCATCAGTTTATTGGACACTACAGTGCAATGAATTATTAATTTGTATCACTTTAATTCTTTTTCCCATTATGGGTGTGAGTGGGGCCTCATGTCTAAGTTTTGCCTAAGGCCTGACAAAGCCTAGAGCCGCCTCTGCCCAGAACTGGACAGCATACTAAATTAAAAAGGTTACTATGTGTTTAAAAAACCAAGAGGGAGCGCCAATGCTCCGACTGGCATGAAAAACAAAGCAGTTCCAGCGTGCGTTCCACACAGTGTACTCACAAAAACCGGAGGTGTCGGAAAACAGGATGTGACGTGTTGCATACCAAGTATGTCCCGCCTTACGTCGCACGGACGTCATCTGATGACATCCGTGTGATAAAACGTGTAAGATATCAATGCTATTTTGGAAAGGTTTTATGCTTTCCTCTTCGGGCTTGACCCCATTGATGACTCTGTAGCACACAAATTCTCTCCCCACTCTCAACAATACACTTCTCGCTCACCTTAACGCCCAGATCTCAAGAGATGAAATCACCACAGCGATTAAATCCTCATCAACCGGCAAGGTCCCTGGTCCTGACGGATACACTTGCGAATTTTTTTAAACTCTCGATGGACACCATCTCCCCCACCCTAGTTTTAGTCTTTCAAAACATCCTCAATGGAGCCCCATATCTCCACTCAAATTAATACCCAAAAAAGGTAAGGATGCCATGGAACCAGAATCCTATCGTCCAATTTCCTTACTAAACCTGGACATAAAATTAATTTCTAAAATAAACGGCGAACAGATTGGCCTCAATCATATCCACCCCTCACAAGCGGGATTCATCCAAGGACGGTCCGCCACTTCCAACATTAGAAAAATCCTTACAGTGCTAGAATTTGCGAGAGCTATTCACGGGCTCCTTCTTCCCTGATTACCACAATGTACTCAGCCCCCTCAGCCAATGTCGTAGCAGCAGGCCATATCTCCAACAAAATCCAACTTCACAAAAAGGTACGCGACAAGGGTGCCCCTCTCACCCCTTCTCTTCACCTCGCCCTCGAACCTCTCTCCCGCTGCCTATTATCAAATCCACAATTACATAGGGTTAAGATTGGGTCTCTGTTCCCACAGGCGCAGCAATACACAGCTTATACCGCCTGAACTTCACAAGGCCTAACATTAATCACAACTTTTTGACATTCCCTCAGGCAGACCCCTCCCATTCACCTTGCTAGCCCAACAATATAACCTACTTCCTCAGCACTTTATGTATACCCAACAAGCAATTAGCTTTGTCTGGAAAACATGCCCTCCCAGGGAACTAAGCTTCAAAATCTCTCATTGACTCCTTCGTAGATCTTCAATAACATAAAATCTCCAACTTATACAAACCCCTGAACTCACCATTTGCAAAACCACTACAATATACTTTAGCAGCATCGTGGAACAAAGAACTACAATCCTCAGAGGCAATACATCACATCCTCAATCTGCATACGTCACAAATGAGTTCTGGCATGAACAACAGTACAAAATCATGCATCAGGCATATATATCTCATTGAAAGCAAACACGACTTTCTGCCTGCCAATACTACCCCCTGTGCAGCGAATACAGGCCTTCCCTGCTACATAGGCTATGGTCATGCCCCCCATCCAAAGATTTTGGGATCAATTTGAAACGCTGGCTGCCAAAGTCACCGGGCTACAACCTCACAGGGATATATATTCCCTTCTTTTGGCTATGTCCCTCCCTCTAACCAGCTGAGGACACAGACCAAAATCATCCAACAAAACAAACCTTGGTTGACCACATGCCTCAGAAGAACCAGTCTCAAATTATGGGCTTCGCATTTTACCCCCACCATCAAAGATATCAAACACGAGCTGCTAAATAAACTACACAAAGAAAAGCTGGATCTGGTACTATCCCATCACCTGTCAGAATCCTGATTCCACCACAAGTGAGACCACTACATCAAAAAGATGCTACTGAACACGGAGAGACAGCCATTGGAAGACCCCCCTCCTCATCACGCCAGTGTCCAACCAATTTCACTCTGCAATTACATAAGAATACTGCATGTTCCTGTATCCTCAATGAGGCTACCATTCTCAATACTCCCTATTCTTCCTTCGCTCCACAGTATCTATAAACTAAACAACTACTCAGACGTGGGTGCACCTGCTACAAAACCACTACCTTCCTCAATGATCACCTTTCGTTCACAAGTTTGCTCACAATTTATTTGAATCAAGGAGAGAAGGCAGCAGGGAGCAGCTGCAGCATTGGGAACATGTTACATGTTCTACCCTAACGTATGGGAAATGTAACGTTTTCCTAAAGGTGAACCTATCCTTTAACTCTGTTGCCAGATTCAACCAAAATGGCTCCTGTGGAAGAAAGCGTACACAGTAAAAACTATCTTGCACTCTACAAGTCCCAGCATTTAATGCATCTGAGGTAACTTTACCAACCAAATGGCTAACAGGTGGACAGGATGAATAGAAGTGCAGTCAATTGATTTAAACTTGAACATTTACAAAACCTTGCTTGCCTACTGGGTAGGCTCATTACAGTATTGATTTTTAAAAGTAAGGTGCAGTTGTAGGCAGGTGCCTAATTTTGGGTTTACATGGTAATTTGCCCGTGTATTTTCTGTACTGCTACTTTACAAATATATGGCTGTTGGCTGCAGGGGTTGGGTCATGTCTGACAGTTTCCCTTGCATGTCACTTCCCCTTGGGGAAATAGAATCTGGTGCACAAGGCACGGTAAAACCCCTCAGGACTTTAATTGACAGACCAAATGTGGTAGAAAAGTCAATGTTTTATGAGCAAAAAATAAAAATAGATAAATACGACATGAAAATGTCAGAATGTACTCAATTTCAACAAGGTTAAAATACATGAGGAGCATGAGACTTAGCTGCCCTGGATGCATGTGGTGGGCTAGCATAGACAAATGCCATATATGACGCCTGACATGTTTTGGACGGAATTGTGCTCCTTCAAAGGCTTTGTGTCACATACAAAACTAGGTAGTATTTCTATAATATAGACAAATCACAAAATTAGTACATAGAATTTAATAATGTATACAAAATTAAACATTGCTGGAAAAGTCGCATATGCGACCTTAAAGTTGCATTAAACCCACATTTATAACTTCAGAAAGATGCCACAGATGTACTTACAAAAGCGGTTGGATATCGAGGAGTACACCATGGAGATCAAAAATGCATATATGGCACTGGGAACTTCCCCTTGGGGAGGGCATAAATATAGGGGAGCTAACCTTATGTGAGAGTCTAGAGTGGGGGATATATATATATATATATATATATATATATATATATATATATATATATATATATATATGGCCCATGCGCTGTTAAAGATAAATAATAGTCAATAGAAGCTCAGTTTGTCAAAAACCCTGTGTAGGAAGGCAAGGGGGGAGAGGGGGTAGGGTGTTAGTATGCAGGTACCATTGCATATATATCAACTTGTATTATTTTGTAAATTGGTCGTAGGGGTGGGTGCGGGGAAGCCATTAGCCCCTTCTTTTTTATTACTGTCCCCCGTGATAAGGTACTGATCCCCTATCTTGCCTTTATGTAAAGTAGCGGTTTGGAAAATGAGATTTTTTTTTTTCTTTTTTTTATCCTTTTCACTTCCTGTCAGAATAAAGCTTTATATAATAAAGAAAAGAAAGAGAAAAAAAAAAGAAAAAAAAAAGAGCAGGGGAAAGCAGGTACCACAATGATGAGTAACTGAAAAGGAGTCAGAAAATGAACTTTAAGTTTATTAAAGCTCAAGACAAAGTTTGCTGAAGTGGTATTTAAAAAAAAAAAAAAAGTGGGGGTATATCTATGAGGACTGGTATTGTGATGGAATTCTTCTTGCGGTCTTCCCTCCAATGAGTCCTGTTCTGCAGGGTCACCACGTGACATGGACTTGTTACTAAACGGTAAATAACTAAACAGCACAGCCAGTCATCTTAGTGTGATCGCATGTGTATGGATAGGAATATGTACAATGTGCATCATTCTTCCATGAATGTAAACTGTATACTTTACTATTCTGACAAGTAAAAAAGAAAACTTTCAATTATAAAGAGAAAAGTGTCCAAGTCATTACGAAGGAGAGGTTATCTAAATGTGAAGTCATGTTGTATTACAAAAAAGTGAATACAGGGAGTAAAAGCCATTTAACCCTCTGGGTTAACAGCTTCAACCTTCGGGGCTGGGACACATGTAATACAAGAAATAACAGCCAGCTGGTTTAGAAGGGGTATGACTGCGGCAGGTGATAGCAGCCCTGACCTTGGAAGGGTACTGTGGTGTGCTTTGTGTCCCTCACCTTGAGGTTCGGTCTCCATCTTGGAGCCTGCGGCAGTGCAGGGTTAACCTGGGAACCTGGCCTGTAGGTCAAAAGAGGAAAACCTCACATATGAGTAAAAGATATAGCATCAAGGTGAGACACGAAAGGTTGGGGAAGAGCCAATCATGTTCAGCGTTCCCCTCTTAAACTGCTAGAGTTGTATGAATAAGAGGTTGAGATGAGTGTCCCTGGGCTTTCTGCATGAAGCGGTTACAGCCTTGAAAGAACTGTGGTGTGAAGTGCTACTTGAAATGATCGGTGGGTGCATAACCTGCCCTAGGGGGGGCACCTTGCAACAGTTTCCCTTTAAAATACATTTAGTGGTTTCTGAATTATTATATAACTGTGCTACAGTGTGGTTCTTTATATTTACCTGATGTAATTTTTCAAATTTGGTAAAGGTGACTATTTTCTTTACGATAATTTGTGCAAAAACGGCAGACACAAAAAAAGAGAACACAGTTTAACCAAGAATTTTATATACTTTATTAAAAGATCAAAAAATAAACAACAATATAGAAGTAACATACTAAAATGAGTAGCATTATGCACATTTCTAAAGCACATACAAGCACTACAGCAATATAATCTGGCAAAGAAGAAAAGTAAAGTGAAAAAAGTACATCCTGTTGGTAACAGTTGAGGGAATGATTTTCTTTATTACATTCTACAGCTGAGAAACGGAACTGAGCTGTCACAACAATCCTTTCCTCTGAGCAGAATCTAAGGCTGTGGATCAAGAGTAAGGTAGTAATAGCAGTAGCCTGTTCTGGTACACAGTGAGCATGCAGTAGCAGTTAAGATATAGAACTGTTTCACTGCAAGAGAAACTAGGCCTTTGACAGTGAAGTGATCCAGGTCTTGCTTTGTAGAAGAAAAACAGACAGGATACTTCTGTTGTGTCAATCGTACTCTGAACATGTTCTTCTCCTTTTATAGTGTAAGATGTTTTAGTGCTGGAGAAAAAACTCTAAGGATTGACCACACATACAAACCCACTAAGTCCCATATATTAATTTCCTACTTTTTTTTATTAGCTCTGATGTGCAATGGCTCATCTAGATGTAATTGTGTATCTGTTGTATAATGCATATATAGTATCTTGTGGTTTGTGGAAGCAAATGCTTCCTGACTCTCATACTGGACTGAGTGGCCAATAAATGCCCATCATCGGACAGCTATTATTTTTGGCAGAATAATGGCAATATGGCTATGTGGTATGAAAAATTGCAGCAGATAACTTTAGATGCTTTGAACAGAACTATTGCTTTCACTGCTTCTGTTGAGGTCGGTGTGCCACAATGGGCATAAAAGAGTGCTGAATATCTGACAAATGGCAGTAGTTTGAAGATAGCTAAGAATATCATCAGGTGGTGCAACAAACTTTCAATAGCACGATCATTTCATACTTTAAAGTTTAAAGTTTTACTCATAAAGTTTTGCTCATTACTTTGAACATGGGTACACATGTGAGCTGATACACTCAACATATCCTTGCTGCTTTGTATTCCAGGATTGGAGTCTAGTCCTGATATGATTAGCCATGCATAGATCAGAAACAGAAATGATCTGGTGTCCATGTTGTTGCCTAACATTTGACTCCCCTATTATTTATTTTACAGCACTCAGCTGGAGAATGAAAAAACTAGGGTTGCCCAACTGGTAGACATGCTAGAAAATAGTTTTGGGGGATCCCTACCATATTAGATATGACATTCTTTCCATTAGGTTATCTTCGGAAGCCATGTGTTTTTAAGATCCCAAATTACTGGCAAACTGACATTGTGGCCCCTAGCATGGGGATGTGAACTTCTCAGTAGATATTTGACTCAATCAGTTTTTCTTTAGTCTTGGTATTTCTGAAGGTATCTGCTGCAATCAATAAAGATAAATAAGATCTCTTGTACTGTTTTACCTGCCAAAGGATTTTAATTTATGTCCATCCATTTCTGAGATTTAAGAAATCATGCCAGACAGTATAACTGGACAATACATTCTCTGCTCTAGTTAATGAATAGAGTGGTGTCCTCTCACTACCTCCTTCCTTCTAAGTGGAGAGCACCAGGCTGGTGAGATCACCCCCTCTCAACATGTACCCTACTAAAAGATTTTGTCCTATCCTATCCCTCCCTCTCCCAGTCTAAGCTCAATCAAAGCTTCCATTCTGAGACTCCCACTGCACAGCCAATGACCAAAGCAGATACCAAATCAAATTAAGGTACTTACTCTAGATGCATTTAAACATGCATTACACATTCTATTCTTAAATACAGAATTGCAATCATGTGTTTTAGATTTGCAGAAAGTTCATTTTTAAAGTGGTAGTAAACTCTGTACTAAGGCTTACCTGTAGGTACTGTGAATATCTCCTAAAATTGCAGTTTAGGAGATATTCAGAGTGCATGCAGCCGATGACATCATCAGTACATGCGCTCCGAAGGTCAGGTCCTACAGTGCCAGACCTTCAGAGCTCGTACCGGAAATGGCGACTCCCATGCATGCACGGGAGTGACATCATCACGACTCCGGCCAATCACATAGCCGGAGCTCACGAACCCGGAAGACAGATATGGAGAACATGTCAGCCCTCTCAGCGGTGACTTTACAGCACTGGAGGGCTTTGTCCCAAGGTGAGTATTTCATAATGTGCTAGTATGTGATGCAGCACATTGTGCCATTGCCTTGCAGGTTTTTTTTTTTGAACATCGGTGGTTTACAACCGTTTTAAGTAATGACATTATTATCATAAGCAACTGCAGCTGTCATCCCGTGGTTACTTCTAGGAAAACATGGGCTTGGTGGGCTTGTATGCTGTCAAAGTCTTGGTAGCCACCTTCTATTTAGAGTCACAAAAAAAACTCCAACACATTTCATTTTTGGAACAAGAATCAACAACCATTATGCAATTGCTTGGATCAAAAGATTTATTCTCTGCATTTATGTGTACTAAAATTCATCATCTACTGAAACATGGAGTATGTGTTACCTTTATATTCATCCCCTCATCTGCTAGACTATAAAAGAGCCATGGCAACAAAATGGCTCCCATAAGTTCGTTAGAGTGGTTTCCTGTGTACAGTAGAATTTTTGTGTCAGGTTATTTCATTCTGTTATTTGTGTGTGTGACAGAAAAAAAAAAAAAAAAAGACAAAGTTAAATGAAGCTGTACTGTCACAAACATGGTTTCTGCAACTTCCAAAACAAAATAGGACATTATTTTAAGTGTGAAAAGAGGAACAGTGAAGACCGCTAGAAGAGAAACAGGCCGCTTTAAATGCATACATTTAAAATAGTGCAATACGATTGTCATGTGATGTGGGTGTAAATGCAGTCTTTTGCAACTGCAAAATGTAAAATACATTTACAAGGAAAAGGCTTCATTCCATGTAAATCTATATCCTTAAATTAGGAAATAAGTGCCATGTACGGTATAAAAAAGGAAAAAAATAAAATAATAATGACAACCATCAAATACCTATTTTTAAAAGTAAAGCAATTTGCATAGATTTTGTAGTGCTCATTAACATGAATGCTCCTGGTTGCGTCTGGGTGAATTGGGAAGTGTCTAGCTAGACTTATAGGCACAATATTTAGATGCGGCACATAAGTGATGCCACTTATAACAGAAGTAGGCAAGTTTCTATGTTAAAAAGGTCTAAAATATATAGCAAGCAACAAGAAAGCATTGGTTTGTTTGTGACCAACATGTCTGCATGTTAAATCAGACTGATGAGTAAGATGCATCTTCTATCCAATTAAACATATTTGTCTTGCCATTAGGACTTTTGGTAGGAGAAAAAAAAAACAGCACTACAAATATATCAAAGTTTAAAAATATATTTAGATTTACAATGTACAAGCAAATTCCATTTACTCTTGATAATACAGCAGCATCGTTGAAAAGCTTACCAGCGGTCTTCACTTATCTGCTCTCTTTCACATTCTGAAACAAACATACAGTGAAAACATTTCCTTATTATGGAGATGTAGCCATCTTGATACACAGCAGAGATCTTAGGTCTGTGTAAAAAGCAGTTCATTTCAATTTTAGTGCACAACCGGAGAAACATTGTACTTTATGCTCTAGAGGGCACTATGCACTTGCTTTCATAATGGTCCACAGCTCCTCTGCCTGATGCAAAAAAAAATAAAAAATGTTGAGGCCACTTTTTTCATAAACTTGAAGCAAACCTTGGTCTGCTGCTCTAGAAGACCGTTTACAAATGATAAAATTAGGGCATGCATAAGGATTAGTGGGCCTTGCGAGATAATGAGGGTATTTAATTATAGATTTCTGAATTTTGTTTGTTAAATTGGTACTACACGGGTTGACATACATATTTATGTGAACAATTTGTCATTCTGTTCAGTGATTCTTGGGTTTCACATACCCCTCTCCACACAGTATAGCCAGGCAGGGGACAATACTACTTCCAGTTGCAGCTTTTCAACTTCCCGTGTCACTGGCCAATCAACTAGCGCAGAGGTCTCCAAATTGTGGCCCGCGAGCTGAATATGGCCCTTTGCTTGGCTTTACCTGGCCCTTGGGGCACTATTCCTCCCACTGATACCAACGATCGGGTACTTTTTCTCCCACTGATACCAATTATATAATTTGTTTACTCCTACTGACCACCAAGCCTATGGCATGGTTTACTCCCACCAGATTGTAAGCTGTAACGAGCAGGGTCCTCGGATTCCTCTTGTACCAAATTGTAATGTAACCAACGTCTGCCTTCATTTTGTTAAGCTTTCACAAACGGTTGGTGCTATATAAATCCTGAATAATAATAATGCCAGAGAATTTTCTGCTCCCACTGGCCACGGATCTGGACCCCTGGAAGTTTGAAGGGCAGTAAACTGGCCCTTTGCTTCAAAAGTTTGGAGACCCCCTGAACTAGCATAACCACACTTCTGTTTTAGACCTGGTTTACACAGGCCAAGTTTTAACTGCTCCCCCTTAAGGTGCTAAGGCAGTGGATGGAGTGCACACATGCCACAGCCCCCTGTCATCATGAGGGCAGTACTGCCCGCCGAACATTCCCTATTCAACTTAATGGGGCCGATCTGCAACTGCATACAAAACACACAGTTGCAGCTTGTTGGTAAAGCACCACATGCCTATGGTTTTAGGGGTTGTGAGGAGGCAACATAACACCTTCTCACTGCCTGTCAAATGCCCTCTGATTTAAACTCTTCATTGAGCCAACGCTAGTGTAAACTAGCCCATATTGTCCAACAAGCAGGAGACGCATAAAGCTTTACTGCTTAACCAGTGGGCAGCAAAGCCATTTGGCTGTGCAGTGCAAAGAGATTTAAATGTCACAAGACCAGCTAAAACAGAATGAATAATCCGGTAAGAGGTAAAATAGTTCACACAACAGTTTTTACTCTGTAATATGCCATTAGCCCGTTCTACCTTAAATAAACTTCTTGGATATTGTTTGATACTTTCTAAATGGAACAAGTTTTTTTTTACTTAAACACAGAAGATCAAAGCTGTGACTTAAGCAGACAGCACTTTACAACACTAATTTTCTTTATTCTCCATAATAAGAATATCGCTTTCACAGCATGTTTTGTGCTGCAAATTGGAGTTCACTGGGTGCTGCATATTAAGCTATGGCAACCTACAAAGCTTTTGCAACAGCAAAGCAACAACATGCTTTTTGAATTTTTTTTTTAAAGTTTTTATAGCAAAATGCCTTCTCTTCAAAGCCTTAGTTATACCTATATCTTTTACAAACTTTTCCTGTGTTTTTTTATGGACTTTTATATTCAAAATATGTTCCAAGTTCATTTTTTTACATTTTTATATTTTTTCCATTCTTGGACTATGTACATAAGTGCAAAAAAGGTGTGTCTCACACATTCGTACACTAACTGAATCAGTTTAACTGCAGCATATTGTATCTTCAACACGGTTGAAGCAGCATATCATGTTTAGGGATAAAATAAAAATAAAGTAAAAGACTATCCCTTCCCTAGGGCTGATTAAGAACAAGTGATTGCAGTACACGATTAATGGAAATAATACATTCCTTTTTATCCTTCAGCGTAACCATAAACAGCAATCCTTCAGGATTATGCAAGCGTCACAAGTCAAGCTCGTGTTAAACTACATCTTTTAGGATGACCAGAATGAGGCATCATGGGAAATTGTGTTAAAGGTATTTTCCGAGCTACATTAAAATTTGACCCCACCATGTGGTAATACTCAGGCACATACACAAACATACGCATATTCTTCACTCGTTCACATTTCCAATGCAGCACCACATGCCTATGAATCCTGCATCCCGGCCATTTACATATACAAATCTCTGTGAAAGCTGTGAACATCCAAAAGGTCAAATCTTAATCCTCTGAATAAATAAAAACAGCAGGGTGGGGGACTTGCTACTGCTTATGATGGGGAGTGCAGTTGACCCCACTACACTGCATTGTACAAAATGTAATATAGCCTCTCCCAACAGCAGTTTTTAGATCCCTTCTGTGGGAAAGGCTGCAGGCTTCCCGTTAGCTAGTCATCATCTGGTCTCAAGTCCCAGGCATTCCTTTCTTTTATGGTGTCTATGTCTGATATATACATACACACACACACGTAATATTGTCCATTAAGCGCAGGTTAATTAAGAGTCCCTTGCTGTCATCTGTGTCTAACAATATATGCATAACGTAGCCTGACTCTGGTAGCCTTGAAAAGCCGTTTCCATCAATTATCAGAATGGCATTTATGAACTTTGTTTCATTACACAGTGCAAAAAGAAATGTTGTAGAGTGAATTATAGCAACAACTAGAGTATTTACTTTCTGCAAATAATCAAAAGATGACATGTCAAGAATTGCTGTGTTAGCGCCCACTATTGCACCTTGCACTATGGTATTAAATAAAGTCTGTAGTTTATATTGTAACATAGGTAACATTCTCCAAGGTTGTGTGCCTAAAACAGCCTTTCAAGGTCAGCCATAGATAGCAGGTTGTCTAACCAGAGGCTCTTCAATTGCTTTTCAAACACATCTGGGAAATAAGCACCAACTCAGGGCTTTTAAAAGCATACTGGGACCTGGAGTTGCTCTACAAGTGAAAAGACGAAGCTCGAGTAGCCTTGACTGCAAGACAATGTATAAAATCATCAATGCAGTGACTACGCAAGTGCCATTTATGAACACAGTAAATTGCAGCGTTGATTGAACAGAAGTGGAAAGGGAAATTCTTAACACCAAATGCAGCTGAAAGGTCATTCCACACTATTTTACAGACTTTGCTTATATAAATTAGTACTAAAATATCCCAGCAGTTTTTTGGTAAATCCTTATTACTATTTTGTAGGCTGAACTTGTTTTGCGATTTAAGTGATTACGTTATTATATGATCAAATGAGATGAAATGGATTTAAGGCCTAGTATAAGTTGCCCCCACACTCTATTCTTCAAATACTGTGGAATAACCATAACCACATAACAAAACAGTTTTTTCTTTTAACCTGACATCTTTGGCGCCTGTTTAACACTACACAAAATGGCTTAATTGGGAAATCACAATAAAACGTTTACATCTCTCCAGGAGTTACAGAAATACAGCACCAAGGACAAGGATGAGATGTGAACTTCAATAAATTTATGAAAGCTGTAGAAGCCCTATAGATTCTATCAGGCAGGGTTCTTTTCAAGCCATCAAGAGTAAATTGTAACAACCCTGCAATTTTCTAATATGAAATAGCATAATCGGCCCCAATCCTGTGTCATCCAAGTAGCATAGTCTTTTTTTCTTATTATAGGGCAGTTGAAGAAAAAAATAGAAATTTTATATGCCTACCCCCACTCCCTCGAATCTATGCAAAAGTAGAAAGAATGACATAGTATAGGTCACTTAGACTGTCACCGGTTTAATTTTCTAATTAAAGACTGCATTGAGAAACAACTGTAACATGCAATGACAACTGCTGTATTTTAAAGGGTGTTTCCACTTTTGCAGCTAAATGTAATACCGTCTTTTTCTGTTACAGGTCCCCATACACATAGCAAAACTTAAAAAAAAAAAAAAAAAATGCAGCTTACCTTTTAAGATGCCCTTTTCTTGAACTTCCAGCAAAAATATAACTTATTCCCTTTGTTATTAGGGGGGTCTGTGTTTACCATAATTAAACCTGTCTGGAGCCAGATAGCTCATTAGTTGTGCTAGTCTTAAGCCAGGTAAACACTATTCACACTATTAGTTTTTTTTTTGTGCAACCCAGCTGGTTGTACTAAAAAAAAAAAAAAAAAAAAAAAAAAAAAAAGCTGTCAGCTTCAGTCGGAGACACTGTACTAACCATGTAAGGTTAGTACAGCGATCTCCCCTGCTGCGCTATAGTGTTCTGACAGCGGGACAGCCGCCCCCCCCCCACCAGCACACTCTGATCAACACTCTCTGCCAATGGCTGAGAGAGCTGATCGGGAGTTAGTTGGCTGCTGGTTTTCCAGCATTCATGGCTGGCTTTCGGACAGACCGACATACACACGGGCAGAATGTTGGACGTTTTTTTTGTATGGGCAAATGTCTCCAGACATTCTGCCCATGTTCTATGGGGCTTTAAGAAAAGATTAAAGGTTTAGGTACCTGACCTCTTCGTTGTAGGTGAATGAGAACTGGACTCAGCCAGTCCCCAGCCCATCTAGTGGGACAGATCATGCTAAGCTAAGTGAGCAATGCTTGCAGTTAGTCATGACACCTTCTCCTTAGAAACATCTAAAAAGGTAAGAAATATATATTTTTTAATTTTTTAGGTTTGCTGTGTGAATAGGTACACATAAATATATAGTTTTTTTTCAAATGAGATGATAAAACTGGAAATACACTTTTAAGGGTTATACCGGGTGACGCAAACTGGTGGTCCTCCAGCTGTTGCAAAACTACAAGTCCCATCATGCCTCTGCCTGAGGGAGTCACGCTTGTAACTGTTAGCCTTGCAATGCCTTATGGGACTTGTAGTTTCGCAACCCAGCTGGAAGGCCGCCAGTTTGAGACCCCTGGGTTAGACACTAGTTGTTAACAACTGCAAGCTACAGGGGTTCCATTGTTATTTACATAGAGGCTGTGAGAATTGGAAAACCTTCCATATTACTACATGGACTGGGCCAAGTTAAAAATGGGTATTTCCATTTTTTCTTAGCTTATTAGGATTTATCCAACAACAGCCAATAGCATGAAAGTATTCAGGTTGCACTGGGTTGATACTACCAACACAATCAATCTAGAGCTACTTGCAAGTGAGTGGAGCATGTGGGGGTGGAGTGGGGATTTGTGGTAGAATAGGCTGATAGTAAATCAACACCAGTATGTCTTAAGACTGGAGAGTGATAAATCTGGTGCAGCTGTGCATGGTAGCAGCTTCCAACTTCAGCTTTTTCAATTAAGCTTTGACCAAAAAAACAAAAACAAAAAAAAAACCCTGAAAGCCGATTGGTTTCTATGTAGAGCTGCACCAGATTTTGCACTCTTCATTTTTAGTAAATCAACCCCACTGACCTGACTTTAGCAACTACTGATGAATCAGAGGCTGGATATATCTACTGTGACAGGAACAACCCTTATCCAAAAGACTATTTCATTTGTGGTTGGATATACATGGATTGAAGCACCTAGTGACTACTCACGGCTTTCCAGGTCTCCAGTGCTAATTCCCTATCCCTCTACAGCCATAGGCTTAAGGCTTGTCTTCAGGTTAGGCAAGCTGGGCGGACTCCTTAGCTGAATTGCCTACAGGGAAAAGTAGAGAATTCATAAGGAGGAGCTTGGGACACCAGCCAAGAGTTCTAGAGACTGCACTGGATTTCAAGAGTACCACAAACAGCTCACAGGGGCATTGAATGTGTTGGCATACACCTAAAACTGAAACTTCATTTTGGGCAGAATTCAGATTAAAACCTAGTTTCAAATGTATTTTTTTTAAATAGAAAATAGGTGTTTTTTTGACCGTATGAAACTGTACCGTTATCAAGCTCATACTAATACACTTCATTTAATTTACATGTGAAAATGTAAAAAATAATGTATACAAAAAGGTAGCCATGTTGTAGACTTGTTGCTACAGCAACAACTTAATATACTTCCATAATTAATCTATGATTGTAGGATTTTAGGATGATCTCATTATTAAACTGTATATGATCTAGTATAAGCAATCCACGTCATGCCTATTGTGGACATGGTATTTCAACTAAATGGAGTTTGATATATATGTAATAAAGTAATTTTCAGTCACTCAAACTCATAAGTAACTAAAATAGCTTCAAACAGAATATATAACGAAACAGAAATTCCATGATACAGAATGGATGCGATATGAATCATTTAACTCATGTCCAACAGTAATGCAGTTGTATATTTAATATATATCTTTATATTTACATTAAAACAGAAACAATTGACATGGTCACCACAGTCCGTGCTGTAAAAAAAAAAGAGAACAGCTTATTTCTGAAATTGCAAAGATCTTTTTTAGCACAAGCTGTAGCAACTATGCCTAGATAGTCATAGATCGACTTCCAAAAATCAAAGTTTTCATAAATAGACATCTCTCATGCTATTCGGTTTGTCTCTGGCCTTTTGTTTTCAAAAATGTCTCCAAAAATATTATATTTGGTTTTCAACAGGTTGTGTTTACTCAATCAAGCAATACTGACATAAGTTGATTTTCAAAGTATATTGCCTCAATGCAAATGTATCTTAATCTTATATGTTCATATTTAAAAAAGATCTTTAGAAAAGTTAAATTTTCCGAGCTACTTTTAAGGTGGCCTTGTCACTACATGGTCAAAAAAAAATAAAAAAAATAAAAAAAATTATAATATATATATATATATATATATATATATATATATATATATATATATATATACACACACACACACACACACACACACACACACACACACATACACCCCTGTAAAATAAGAGGAATTATACTTTCTTTTCTGGTGGCCCATGTCTTGAAACACCACTGTAGTGCTGTAATTTTTCAACTGGTGAGATGGTTTGAATACCATTTTTCTGCTCCACATGCAGTGGTACATTCTGTCAGCCTATGCAACCTGTATTGATGTACAAGGTGACAGGCTGGACCACTGTATGAAGCAGGGTATCAAGTAACGACACACCCAGAAGTGCTAAATACCTGTAACAGCTGGAGAGCAGCATTTCTAGATATGGGCTACCAAAAAAATAGGTTTAGTGCCTCTTCTATTTACAGGTATGCCTTTTTGCTGTTTTGACCCTGAAGTGACAGAGTCACTTTAAATAGAGTTAAACATGCTCCACTTTATCAAAAGGCAAGGCTGTTTAATAGTTTACTCAGCTCATTACCTTCTACAAGAAGCAAGCTGCAGGGAGATGCTGTTATGAATACCTGCACAGTTCTACTAGTATCTATAGCAGCACCTTAACTATCAACAACTAGCATGACTGATTTCTGGTGAGAGCCTTGAGTACACACAGCTTTAGGTACGCCATTGAAAATAATGAACAAAGGGTTCAAAAATCACTAAACTTCCAACAATAGTTGATGAAAAATGTTTACTAGTCTGCATACAAGTACATTACCTTGCTTTCTTTAGCAGGATGTAACTGATACCTATAGTAATTACATACAGTATGTTGGGGATGATGAGAGTTACAGCTGATCACAAAGCTGTGACACTTAATTCTGACTGGGACTCACTCTAAATGTTCATTTACACGGACAGGTGGGATCACAGAGTATCATTCATATGTGGTAAATGCTGGTGCTAACAGCACACACAAAGTGCCTGTTTAAATGTGCCCTTAAAGAACAGATGGCTCTAGATGTGTCTGAGAATATATTTAGCAATAAGAAATAGAAAAAAAAATAAACAACGTGAGCCTCCTATAAAGAATGAAAAATTCACACATGATCAGGATGCCCATATCCAACCAGTCCAGCATGCTGGACTGATCGCTAATAGGTAGTCTAAAATCATGCAGTGCCAAGCACCATTTCATAGCTTAGTCTGGGGGGTTAATAATCTCATTTCATATTTGGTTCAGAATGATGCACGCATACCAAAACTGTCTTGCAGAAGGGACGCTACCTTCCAAGGTACTTGCACATAGGCCTCAAGACTTACAGAACTTGTTTAAATTTGTACCAATGTGCAAGAACCTAGCCAGTCTCAGTGTGGACTTTACAGTCTCAGCCGTAAATCTGAAACATGCTGCCCAATACACCACAATCATGGCTTTGTACATAATAAATGTACACACAATATCAATATTAGAGGCTTGGAAAGGCTATTGTTAGTCCTGAGTTATAAAGCTAATGGTAGAACATTTTAATATGATCTAAATGCAAGGTCTGTTATAACTTCCATTCTGTGCTAAACAGAAAAGTGTGAATTAAGCCCCTTTTATATGGGCCAGATTCAGTTCTGATCAGGGGGGGGGGGAATAGCTCACAGATCACAGAGCAAAGCAGGTGAATGACAAAAACTGTGTCCGCTCAGTTTCTGGAGAGCAGACACGGACAGAGCCCGCACTGTTCTATGGGCCGCCAGGAGTAAAACAGACTGCGCTGTCTGTGTACCCCTCTGATTCAGCCTGAATGGAAGAGGACGGATCCCCTTCTGTTTTTTTTTTTTTTTTTTTTTAAGCAGACCAGATCGGACCAGGAGGTAGGAGGGACACAAGTAAGTTTACCCCCGCCTGTCCATAGGAATGCTTGGATCTTCCGATCAGGTCCATCTGAAAAACTGACAGGCAGACCTGATTGGATTGCATGTGTGATAGGGGCCTAAAAAACGTAAATTTAGGATGGGAGACCTCTTTGACATCTAGACTGAAATATGTCTGTATCTTTCGGTCACGCGATCTCATAAAAATATTCTATAATGTAGTTATAAATAATGTAGTCAGTGACATAAAAATAAAGTTCCAATAGAGATGTTAAATTATAAAGGATCTTTGCTGAAGAGGCAAAAAGTCTGAAAACCAAAGTTTATATTCTCTAACACTTCAAAAACATTACGCCAAACATGCCAACCCCAATTAAAAATGAAAAAAATAAAATAAAAAAAATCAGAACTATTCTGCAAAAGTTCACTAGTAACAATTTATAAATTCTAAAAAGAAATTAGTAAGGATTTTATTTTTAAAGACTACAGTTTATTAACTTGTCTTTCTGCTAGTATGTTTTATTACAGTCTATACTAATTTATTGGTGCAAGTAGAAATCAGTTTATAAACTAGAATAAAATACCATGGCTGATTATGAAATCATATTTCACAAATAAAAAAAAAGAAGAAAATTTTACTTTTTTTGTCATTTTCCATTTTTTTCATTCACACCCTTACAGCTAACTAAATTATCATTCAGAAGAAAATATCTTAAAAGCCAACATTCTAACATGTTAAGAGTACAAACTTTCTCTCCTAGAGACCCGTTATATCCAAATTTCAGCATTCTTGCATAATATTTGCATAAGGCTGATAGAAATGGACTAACAGAAACAACTTTGGATAAATAAAAAAAAAATATATAAACAAAAACAAAAAGCATAGGTTTCTTAAAGTGTACGTATTGTGATACCACACAGTGGAGTCAGCCATTTTGCAGGCTGAGACATTAACACTACTGAAGCCTTGGGGCTTGTTCACTTGTGCTTGAGAACGGGTCAATCAAACTAACCTCATATATGGTGAAGAGCATTTGCCTCAGCATGTCTTTCACTATGCTAAAATGAAAACATGCCTAAACGACAGTGTGAAGAGTATTTTTTTTTAACATGGAATGCACACTCATGGCTATGAATCTAAATGGGTCTAGGGTTGTGACTCCAACTGTTACTACTGAATGGGTTTATATGCTTTTTTGCAATGCGTTGTACTTGTTAAGGATTCTGGTGACCACTTCCTTCATCAAAAACCAAACAAAAGTATGGTCCTTGCAAGTTTAGAATGTAAAGGAATGATGACATCATATATTGTTACCTAATCATGTGACTTCTAAGATGGAGTCACTGTTAAATGGCAGCCCAACAGAATGAGGGTTCTTGCCAGCTAATGCTGAATAGATCTTTAAAGACTTAATCCTTTCACATCCAAAGTCTTTGCCTTAGCACCAAACATATATAATGCTGGCACTAACAATTTAATTTCCCCCTAATGTTAGGTGAGCTTCTCATGCTCAACTACTAGTTCCTATAACCCCATGGAAGTCATTACACCATCTTACTTGGTTTCAAGCTGAACCCAGTAATTAGACTTTCCTTGCAATTTTTCCTGGGTAACTTGTGGTAGGGAATACCCTGAGCCATCTGAAATAGAGTTGAACAACCATAGTGGTGACAGAAAAGCAAGCTAAGAACTGCAGTAAGCAAGGTGGACACATTGCTAGACTACCAGCTATACAAAAGAAGTGTCAGGTATCTATCATTTATCATAAACCGAGGGAGAGCAACCATAAAACCTGCTTTACAGCAACATAAAGCCTGTGGAAACAATTATATTACTCATCCGTAGTAAACACATTGATGAATCAGGCCCTGTGGGAGCAAAGGTGTCAATATTTTATAGTAATTGCACTAATGAAGAAACCCTGTGGCATCAGCCGTGTCAATGAATTCTACTAACTTGGCAAGCCACATAGGTTAGAGGTGCACTTGAACACGAGAGCTATGTGGTTTCCATTTATATTTTCTATTTTTTATTTTATTTTTTTGTAGACATAGCATATCAACTAAAAACCTATGGGTTTGTTTAGAGTCACTGATTATGTGACTAAGAGAAGAAAAAGAAAACAAAAAACTAAGGTTACTAAGATATTTAGAGTCTGTCGACATTTTTGTTTAAAAAAAACAGTATTTCAGCCATTGCACAACACATAGTTATAGTGCTACCTTAAAATGACTTTTTCATTCCTTGGTTAATTTGAATACGTGTGGAGAACAGTACTTTTATTCTCTCATGTGTGAAAATGGTTCCTTTACTTATTATTTTAGGAGCTCTCATGAAAAATTCTTACATTTATAGATTACATCAAATGCATTTTCCTAAAACGAAGGAAATTAAGTATAGCTTTACATATCGAATGAACAGTGGCATCATTCTGTGTGACAAAATAAGCATTCTATTTTCATCTAATTATGATTTTATCTATGTAGAAAAAAAAGGCAAATGTGTACAATCAAGCTGCTGTGGTATGCGCTTCAGCTGGTGGTTTGAATTTTGTACGTAGAGTATTATTTATAACTGTTTAATTATGTAACCAGTGTAAATGTATTCAACAAGAGCCACTCATATCATTACCAATAACCTACAAATAGCTATGCATGCCATGATGATCAGAAAAGGTAGGTTGTCTTAGAGGGGCTATAGACAACCAGATAAATGAAAGATACAGCCACCCTTGCTTTATATAGGAGCATTAACGAATACTTCTAAGCATTGTAAATGCTTGTTATAACGCAGAAGTTTTCCAGTGTGCTTGAAATATGATTGACGATCATTCCTTTAACATGGGGGAGATATCCCACTACCGGCCATTCTTGGTGAGAGATCTGTCCATCTATGATGAATATTAAGGTGCTTGTGGACAGGAGAGTGAGCTGTAGACTGTTATTTGCAATGAGCAGTGCATAAACACCCATATTCGATACTGACTAAGCATTTGTGTTTATGTACTGTGCAGATGCACAACACAAGCCTAATCTCAGCAAAATATTAGCAGGTTGGATTTTACCAACCTAGGAGTTCTTCCACTAAAGCTGACTGACCAGGGGTGTTTGAAGAGGTCACAAAATAGATATAATTGCCCAGATTAGGTATGATCACCAAATGTACATGAGTTTTAGACCCCTTAGCCTCATCTCTTACTATGAACTGCCCAGGCGATATCTGGCCAGAAGCCTGTTATACAAAATGTTTGGTAGGTATTAGTGAGCAATAACTATGCATATAGGCACTGTCTGATTTCGCTGTGCTCCGCCCTGCATCTGACGTATCAACAAGCATTACAATTACTTGGGTGTAACATTCTAATTTATCAGGCCAAGAGTTTGCAAACTTTGGGCTTTGAACTACTATTACCATAATGCACAGCCAGAGAAAACAGTTTGCTGGATTTAGTAGCCTTTAAATAGCTAGAAGGCATCATAAGGGTTTGGTTCACTGCCCCAAACATATACCCTCAGTCTTTATATTTAAAAAAGAAAAAAAAACAACCTTACAGTTTTGTTGAATAACACTGTTTAAAATATGCTTACTAATACACACACATGCAATGAAGTTCTACCAAAGTCAGCTTGATTTGAATGAAATGTACTATTTTTAAGACCATTACCTTAAAATTTGAGCAATTATTGTGCTCATTTATCGGGCTGGCATGTCTGTGTTTAGACACTTGAAATGCATTTGCACAGCGACAAACACTTTTGTTTATAACCCATATATGATTTCATACACAGGTGCTTGTGTGAGAAATTAAGTTCATACAAACAGCTTATTTTACTGGGGAGTATCACAATTAAAAAGGTGCTTATTAGATAATTTTAGGCAAACAAAACTGTACATACTGTACTGTGTATACTGTACATGAGAGCAGCCAATCAACTTTTAGCAGTTAATCAGGTTATGCGATGGTGTGTTGTCGTAGGTCATAGCACAGACTGCTTTGATGGAATAATTACACAACGCCCAGATTTTTACTTTGGGTCAATTTTTTTGTCTTTTCCAATGTTCTTCAATGGCAGGACATACTTTTACTGAATTTTCATGGCATATATCATAAAACCAGAGGAATGCTACGATGCTGTATGAACCAATTTTTTCCTTTCATTTTTTTAAAATGAACAAGCATAGTGACAGTTGGAATTTGATTAATTGTCATGGATGATACCTCCTACTGCTTTTTTTTACTTCTATGCAATACCTAAACTTAAAGCGGAAGCAAGCCATTCTATCCTTTTTAACAGCTAAGAAAGCTGCCATCTTAGCCTCTGTTTGACTTGCAGTTGCCAGTGTTGTTCATGTGAGAAGTTATGACACTAGCCATGTAATGGCTTGACAGTTCGGTTGAGAATACAAGCAACTGTGACCGTTATCCTTCACAACATGCCTTGAATATAACAGGTTTGGGAAAATGTTAAATCATTGGGTTTAGTTCCGCTTTAAAGAGGTTTTCCAGTAAAGAGTTAAAGTCTTTTTACATATTCTCAAAGTAGAGCTGTTTAGGAAGCTCACAAGCTTCCACTGGAGAAATGAAGGCTATAGGATGTCTGAGCGAGCCCTTATCTGAAACCGACCATGCTGGGACAGCCTGGTTGTTAAAGGAGATGCTGCTATATACAGTGTACATATTCAGACCTGGGGATATCTATAGAAGCGTTTCCTCTTACATCCAGTCTGTTTTAGCATGTCTGATTTCAGGTAAAAGATCAGACTTCACACACCCTCAAAGCTGCAATGGAAGCAATTTTTCACAGAGAGCCTATTTAATGAACAAGATTTGAAGGGCTGCATTAGGTCTGATTGTTCTTTATTTATTTAATCTTATGCTTCCATTTACTGAAACTGGAAAGAAATGGACCATGAAATGGATGTAAAAGAATTAACCCCTAAGTTTACATTCTATATACATCTCCACCGGATGTGTAAGGTATATGTATATATATTTATACACACAAAAAAGGATTACAATAAGGTGTCAGAATATACAAAATAAAAGTCAAAACTATTTAGCACTGACAGTTCCAACATCGTTTAGATTCATAAAGCCATATACCATATACATGTATCTGATCTTCAGTCACATTTCTCACTGTTGAGGCACTGGCACACTGTGCAAAGATCATTCAGACAAAGCAAATAGCTTTAGTTTGTCCACATTATCAGTAATTGTGGCAGTATTTTGAAAAACAGAAGCCAAAGTGGTTGGAACAACTCTCTTTCTAATCAAGTGCAACATCGGGTTCTTAAAGCTAATCACATGAAACATTTATGATTGTTCTTATGTCTAAGGTGCCAAGTTTATACACAAAAAAGAAAAAAAATAAGTTGAAGATATTGACATTGATTTTCCAGAAAAGAGACGTCTGAGTCTCTACTCTACAAGGCATGTTCAGCCACAACGCCAGCAAATAATCAGATGTAACTGAGAATCCACATGCGAGCCCTATCTGGTTGTCTGTTAATTTTTAGCTCTTTATAGTCTGTATATGTTATGATTTGTGATTATTTGTTTGGAAATGCTTAATATTAAGCTGGCCAGACACTGAGCAAATTTTGGCCAGTTTTTAATAAACTGGGCAAAAATCATTCAGTGGGTGGCCCTAGCAGCAAAAGTCCACCCAACATCCTTCCGATAAAAACTGAAGGATCCAGGTAAGAAATTGTCAGCCGAACAGCACTTACATCCAATCAGATGGTGGCACCAGCTGTAAGAATACAATAGCTGCAGTGGCAGATTCATCCATCCGTGCAGTTTATTTAGGAAGGTCAATGGTAGGACTTGTTGGATTTCTTTAGTTCAACCCACAGGCTGAATGAAATACATCTATGTGTACCAGCTTTACTACTTGCTCGCCATAAAAATGACTATTCCTGCCCGCGCACTGCAATGGTCTGTTCTTACCAAGGAACAGCCACAAGCTTTCTCACACATATATGTAATGTAGAGAAGGGCAGAAGTTGTGTCAGACCAGAATTAGCTCTTTTTTAATAAGACTGTATGAGTCAGCTTAAAAAAAAAAAAAAAAAAAAAAAAAAGGGTCAGTAAACCTATTACAGCAAACTAATCTGCATTTTGGGTTTACTGACCCTCTAATTAGCTGAACAGAGCAAGCCCAAATAAACATACTGTCATCACTTCTTCCCTGTGCACATCATAACAGAAATTGCCTTATCACATTCCTGAAACTCCATTTATTTTATTACGATTACTTTTACCCACTGGGTGTGCGGAGAGTATTCGAATAAGTGCTAAAATCACATCCCTAATGTATACATTGGAACAAATTGTTGACAGGACAGCGCTTTAAAATGTGTAATATTTTTACATTAAGAAATAGCATAGTTATTTGGTAAACTATCTAAATTCACAGTCTTCAGTACATTTACTTGAAGGACAGTGAAAACTGTTTCGCAATAAATTCCTACAATTAGAAGATGGTATACAAGATACATCTGTGTTCTCTATACTCTGATACGGGTGCTGTATAAAAGTGGAAGGGAACAGATTTGAATTAAGCAACCATACAGTTTGGTCTGAAGAGGAAAGAAATATTTGTTTCCATGGACAACTACAGGGCCATACTAAAGAGGACCACGGTTGCTAGGTGCATGATTGTGCAGGCATCTCCAAGCAACTGCAAGCACAGTTAGGGCCCGTGCTGACAGACTTTATTGGGGAAATTCATCTTACTTCTGACATCAATCTGAGATGCTTCAAAGCTCATTCATAATTTACAGCAGGTGCAGTTGACTTGCTTCAGCGCTGCTTTTGCGTCACCATACACTTGTATAGAGAGAGATACAGTTCTGGAGATGACAAAATTCCATCAACACTGACTCTTAAACTGTAAAGGACCTTGCTTAGATGAAAAACAAGGAACAGGAAAAGTAGTCAGGTCTCTTTTCGTTTGCTGCATAGCCTGTCATTTTCTACTCTTTGAACCTTTCCTTAATGACCACACCATATGTTGTAAAAATCTTTTTGCTTTCGACTCAAACCTTATGTTAAGATGGCACTGTGCTTGTTTTCTCCAGTTTTTTGTTCTTTTTTTTTAAGAATACAAGTCTTACAAATCACCTAATTTCTAATGCAGGAAAAAAGGCAACTTTTCTACAATTGCTCTTCCCATGGAGGAGAATGCAAACGCCTTAACACACTGAAGGAAAATGGCCTCTCTCAAAGTCAACCTGTAGCCTGAAATATACTCATTCTGGCTGGGTGACTCTATTGCACCTTCTTCTCTGACACTTAACATTGTGGCATTGAGACGTCATGCAAAAAACTGGGAAAAATTTTAAACATGTTAGCCAGCATGTTAAGTTCACACATTTTCATACAGCAAGTAAAGTTTTTCTTAGGCTTCCTGCTAAGAGCAGTACAGAACACCTCAGAAATATTCTCTTATAAACAGGGTACAAACTACCAAGCAAAACATTAAAACTCAAAGTTGAGAGCTTCTATTAAGGCACCCATACCAGCTGTTGTCATCATACATCCAACCTTTCCACCCAGTTGTTTTGCATTCAGATAGATATTGAACAATCTCGGGACACTTTTTCATGGACTGGCATTTACATTGGAGCGATTAATAGGAGATATGCAGAAGTATTTATTATGGCAGTTCAAATAGCAATGACAGCAGCTATTCAGAATTCATACTGGTTGTTGGGTCAATTGAAAGATCACCATCACTGCCCTTTTCACTGCCACATTGGGAATATGTTTTCAGTTATTATACTTTTACATAACCTGTTACTAGACCAGTATTGTAGTTCTCTGCAAATACCAGATGTGTTTTGCTATACAATTTCTAAATCAGGCAATTTCTGGTTGTAATTTATCTCCGTAGAAGTGCTGTTACAATTAGTCTTTATACATTCCTGCCAATTTGGTAAAATAAGTGCTGCAGTTCATTGTACAGAACTATGATGAAGATTAAATTGAATTCATTTCCATTTACAAATCAATGGGGCTTATATAAAAGTAGTGCAAAGAGTAATAGGCAGCAATCCTTGGCACCAATCAGCTTGGAGAAGTCAGAAGAGATGTCTTGTGGTTGCTGCAGTTACTACACTTTGTACATTCCTCTTTACATTATTACATAAAGGCAATAGTGATGATTTAAGAGGAACAAAAAAATAATGGATTCACAGACATAAAACTATCATACAACTCTTTTCATAAAAATCTGATGAGCTTTTTTCAGAACCACTTTGTCTCTGTTTGGCATAATACTAAGAACATAAAAAACAACAATGCATGTTATAAATCACAATGAAGAAGATGGTCTTCAGTATACTTGGGATAATGGTACACACATAAAAATGAAATAGACTACGATGTAAACAAAAAAAACAGTTAAGATAACACTTTAAATTGTGAATCCATCAGTAATATGCAGTAAAAGGAGTGTCCGCATCGTATACTCATCTAACGCGGCACATGCTGAATGGTTACATGTGTTAAAAGTAAATGTGTTACAACAGTCTAGTATATTATCCTACGTGTGTATCTGCTTTCATAGAGCAGTGTTGCCTTTTTCTATGGTTTTTTTTTTTTTTTTTTTTTCATAGTGCGGTTTTCAGACATTCCCATGTAATTTTTTTTCTTTTTGGTTAACATGTAGACTGCAGCAGGCTTACTGTCGAGGTGGTAGAGGACGCCAGTAATGGGTATTTACAGAAAGGCCATGTATAACTTCCCATGGTGAGATTCTGGTATTCCACAATTCTGCTGTTCAGAATTTCAACATGGTCTACTAGAGAGGAGAGAGAGAACAAAAAATAGGTGTTAGCAGACAGAACCCTGAGACCAATACTAGATCTCTAGATAGAGTTTCTTTAAAGTATCTAACCATTAATACATTTATTTCATTTCCATCAAATAATTTGCAAGCAGAATGTTCTTTAAAAAGTGTCTGTCTATTAAATAATTCTTAATTCTGACTTACTGTGTGATACAAGTACCGCTATGGTTCTCAGTTTGGTACACACATTGAATCAATTCTATTAAAGGGCATTGGATCAATTCTATTAAAAGGGTTAAAGCTGAATTCCAGGCAGATATAAAAAGCTCAGACTAATGCAGCTCTGCATTTATAAATAAATTATTAAATGTATTTATTTAAATGCAACTGGTGTTAGTACTGAATCTTACATAATATCAGCCTCTTGCAATCATTTGTACAGCAGCTTTCAGACTTGAAGAGGGAGGGGCGTAAATGAGAGCCAATCAGATGAGCTGAATGCAAATGTGTGGCAAGAAACATACCGGTAGGAAGAGCTAGCAAGTAACAGAGAAATAACCTCATTGGTTCGTTGCTGCTCTTTTATTATCCAGTTAGCAGGCCGATACTGGAGAGAGTACACCCTGGCATTCCTTTACTGTAAATGGGATAAGTGTACCGTGTGAGAGGGCTGTGTATATCCAAGGACTGAATGGACAGAAATACACATTCTTTGGCAGGTAAAACATCTCCCATATATACAGGTTTCATTATTGTACTCAGCAGTTGGCCTGGAGTTCAGCTTTTAACGAATATTTATGGTTAGACACTAAAACATTCACAGCAGGCAAATCAATTTACATGGGGAGAACTTCAAAATGTCTTCTTCATATTACTAGTAAGAGATGTGAAATTATTTACTACTTTTTGTTCTAATGAAATAGCAGGTAACTGCTGGAGTAAGGGAAAGCCTTGTTGTAGCAATTATTGCATCAAGTAGTTATTAAATTTATAAATGTAAACCGTAGGTTTAGGCACTAAATCTGACATTGAACATGTGTGATTCTTAGTGAGACTTGAATAGTGTAATTACATTTTGCAGTGTTGCCATGACGACACTTCACCCCAATTACAGCTCAAATGGTTGTAATGAAGTTTCGGGAATTTGTTTTGTAGGGCTTCTTTAAGGGTAGAACAAATGGTATATTAAATTCCTCAACCATCACAAATTAGGCGTGAGTCTTGGAGAATCTGGCCAAGGTGTCTAATTTAACCACTTGCTGACCGCCGTATGTACATATACGTCGGCAGAATGGCACGGACAGGCAAATGGGGGTACAGGTACGTCCCTTTAAATCTACCGCCGCGTGTGCGCTGGCGCGCGTGACCCTGCCGTGAGCGTGGGACCCACGGACTCGATGTCCGTGGGGATACCTGCGATCAGCTCGCAAAGAGGAAGAGTTCTGCCTAGTGACACTGACCACAGCTCCCTGTAAATAAGGATCGGTGATCAGTGTCGTGTCACACATAGCACCCCCCCCACTACAGTCAGAATCACTCCCTAGGACACACTTAACCCCTGCAGTGCCCCCTCCTGCTTAACCCCTTCACTGTGAGTCACATTTACACAGTAATCAATGCATTTTTAATCGCACTGATCGCTGTATAAAATGTGACTGGTCCCAAAATAGCGTTAAAAGTGTCCAATCTGTCCGCTATAATGTCGCAGTCATGATAAAACAAAAAAAACGCTGATCGCCTCCATTACTAGTAAAAAAAATAAAAAAATAAAATTATTAATAAAAATGTGAAAACTATCCCCCATTTTGTAGAAGCTATAACTTTTGAGCAAACCAATCAAGCGCTTATTGCGATTTTTTTTAACCAAAAATATGTAGAATACAAAATCGGCCTAAACTGAGGAAAAAAATGTTTATATATATTTTTGGGGGATATTTATTATAGCAAAAAGTAAAAAATGCATTTTTTTTTCAAAATTGTTGCTTTTTTTGTTTATAGCGCAACAAATTAAAAACGCAGATGTGATCAAATACCACCAAAAGAAAGCTCTAATTGTGGGGAAAAAAGGACATCAATTTTGTTTGGGAGCATGACCGCGCAGTTGACAGTTAAAGCGACGCAATGCCGAATAGCAAAAAGTGCTCTGGTCTTTAGCCAGCCAAATGGTCCGGAGCTTAAGTGGTTAAGAGATCTGCGCCTGATGAATTAGACCCACC
Source organism: Lithobates clamitans (assembly GCA_037952925.1). Taxonomy (NCBI): domain Eukaryota; kingdom Metazoa; phylum Chordata; class Amphibia; order Anura; family Ranidae; genus Lithobates; species Lithobates clamitans. The sequence continues at coordinate 2,338,496 of JBBGZY010000271.1, forward strand.
CATAAACTACCGCCGTAGGCTTTAACCATTTCTTTTATATTAGGAACAACATTTTGTCACTGAAGTCTGCAGGACAGAAAAAATGTCTCCAAAGATTTCTCCATTGACATATGGTGGGTATATGCTTTATGTGTCTTGCAAGAATCGTTCGAGTCACTTCATTGGTTTGAACTTAAACTTTCTTAAATTACATTTAAATCAAGCATAATAATATTATATACAGTATCTCACAAAAGTGAGTACACCCCTCACATTTTTGTAAATATTTTATTATATCTTTTCATGTGACAACACTGAAGAAAAGACACTTTTCTACAATGTAAAGTAGTGAGTGTACAGCTTGTATAACAGTGTAAATTTGCTGCCCCCTCAAAATAACAACACAGCCATTAATGTATAAACCACTGGCAACAAAAGTGAGTACACCCCTAAGTGAAAATGTCCAAATTGGGCCCAAAGTGTCATTATTGTGTGGCCACCATTTTCCAGCACCGCCTTAACCCATTTGGGCATGGAGTTCACCAGAGCCTCACAGGTTGCCATTGGAGTCCTCTTCCACTCCTCCTGATGACATTACGGAGCTGGTGGATGTTAGAGACCTTGCGCTCCTCCACCTTCCATTGAGGATGCCCCACAGATGCTCAATAGGGTTTAGGTCTGGAGATATGCTTGGCCAGTCCATCACCTTTATGCTCAGCTTCTTTAGCAAGGCAGTGGTGGTCTTGGAGGTGTGTTTGGGGTTGTTATGTTGGAATACTGCCCTGCAGCCCAGTGTCCAAAGGGAGGGGATCATGCTCTGCTTCAGTATGACACAGTACATGTTGGCATTCATGGTTCCCTCAATGAACTGTAGCTCCCCCAGTGCCGGCAGCACTCACGCAGCCCCAGACCATGACACTCCCACCACCATGCTTGACTGTAGGCAAGACACTTCTCTTTGCACTCCTCACCTGGTTGCCGCCACACGCTTGACACCATCTGAACCAAATAAGTTTATCTTGGTCTCATCAGACCACAGGACATGGTTCCAGTAACCCATGTCCTTAGTCTGCTTGTCTTCAGCAAACTGTTTGTGGACTTTCTTGTGCATCATCTTCAGAAGAGGCTTCCTTCTGGGACAACAGCCATGCAGACCAATTTGATGCAGTGGGCGTCGTATGGTCTGAGCACTGACAGGCTGACCTCCCACGTCTTCAACCTCTGCAGCAATGCTGGCAGCACTCATAGGTCTATTTCCCAAAGACAGCCTCTGGATATGACACAGAGCATGTGCACTCAACTTCTTTGGTTGACCATGGCAAGGCCTGTTCTGAGTGGAACCTGTCCTGTTAAACTGCTGTATGGTCTTGGCCACCACGCTGCAGCTCAGTTTCAGGGTCTTGGCAATCTTCTTATAGCCTAGGCCATCTTTATGTAGAGCAACAAATCTTTATTTCAGACCCCCAGAGAGTTCTTTGCCATGAGGTGCCATGTTGAACTTCCAGTGACCAGTATGAGAGAGTGAGAGCGATAACACCAAATTTAACACACCTGCTCCCCATTGACACCTGAGACCTTGTCACACTAACGAGTCACATGACACCGGGGAGGGAAAATGGCTAATTGGGCCCAATTTGAACATTTTTACTTAGAGGTGGACTCACTTTTGTTGCCAGCGGTTTAGACGTGAATGGCTGTGTGTTGAGCTATTTTGAGGGGACAGCAAATTTACACTGTTATACAAGCTGTACACTCACTACTTTACATTGTAGCAAAATGTCATTTGTTCAGTGTTGTCACATGAAAACATGCAATAAAATATTTACAAAAATGTGAGGGATGTACTCACTTCTGTGAGATACTGTAATATATTATAAATACGATTTTCCACATACGAAGTCAAAAAGAATTTGTGAGATGTCCTGGCATAAATATCTTAATTGTAACAATGCACATTCTCCATAGATTACACAAAATGCTTTCGGACCAAACATGGGATAGAATCTTCGAAAATTACATCTACACAGTGAAAAATTTTAAATTCTGGATATTAAAATCTACAGATAAAAACGGATTATGACTTAAACGGTTTTAAAACAAAACATCTTGAATCTAGCAAGCATGTCTTATTTCAGTTTTTACATGGAAAGCAACACAAAGCAACATATTATGAAGGCAACATTCTGCAATGTTGTGACAAATAAAAGCGTTTAACTGTTGCAAACTTTCAGCCAATCATTGCGATGGTTAAAGCAATACAGCGCAAGTTCCTAGATGCTCCCTGGTGTTCCTAATTTCATATTTTATTTAATGAGTAATGCAAACCTACCCAAAAAAGACTAACAATATAAACCCAACCTTTATCCCTGCTGGCCATAGACAGAATGATTTTTCAGTTTGGGTGGTGCTTATTAAATTCTTGGAATTTGGTATAAGGGGATTAAAGGGAATGTTCACTCAATAACTGATCTCAATTTTAACTTGACACTGATAAGTTTAATTACCATAAAGCTTCCTAAAATTTGGGGAGAAACTTGAATCTAGTACACCCAGCCAGCTCAGCGTCAGTTGGAGCAGCTGCACCAACAATCCAACATTAGTGCAGCAGTCTCCCTCACAATCTCACCCACTGAGCTGTTGTGTTCTCACAGGGGAGCACCCCCCCCCCCCCACTAGGACACTCCATTGGCTGAGAGCACTAATCGGGAGCCGGTCGACTGCTGGCTTTCCAGCATACACGCCCAACAGAAACCGGCCAAACAGCCGTCTTCTTTCAGACCGGCTGCCATGCACACAATGTCACCTGACATTCGGCCCATGTGTACTAGGCGTAAGTTTTACCAAACACGAAAAATATTGGTTGTATTTAAGCAATGGTGTCACTGCCCAAGTTGCTTTCCCTGTATATGAAATATACACAAAATACAGGTGAACACAACCACACTACTCAACTTGGTGTTGAGTAAGATTTATTAACATGGAAACAAGGTGGATAGAGATCAACATTTCAGTTAAAACATGTTTTTTGTTTTATATATAGTAGGGAAGCTTTAAAGCCCCTATCAGATATCAGGCTATTGTCTGTTGTGCCCTGTTGGAGAGATTTCTTTCTTGGCTTGGAAACGCAGCAAAAATTTTGAGAAAATCTTCGCAAAGTTAGAACTACTTCCATTTCAGACAGCTGTCACCAGAACATATGTCCCTTTTGGAGATTCCCATCACTTCTTGCTCTCATGGCAACTCTAAAATTTAGGATTTCCACCAACTTTTTGTCTTGGTGACAATGGTCACCATGACAAATAAATGGGTGAGGCCACAAAAAACTTGGCAAAGGATCCATGTTTAGCTTTCACATATAAATTAAAGAGAAACTTTACCCAGTGTTGTAAAAAAAAATAAAAGCTTGGAGAGGTAAAGATAGTGACATTACCACCTTGCTTCTCCACTTCTCCCATAAGAGAATGCCTTCATATAATCAGAGATTGAATTCATTGAAAAAATACAAGGCTTTCTTTGAATGGATGAAGTGCTGAGCAGACAACCCCCTTTGGGTTCTATGCAGAAGGGCAGGCTTTTGGCACTGGACCCCAAGCTGGACCATTGTAGCTATGTAATACAACTCCAGCTTTAATGAAAGATCTGCCTGTGCATGGCCACCATAAAAACAAAAAACCCTGTGTTAGTAAATATAACATGTATAAGCTAATAGTAAAACTGATGGATAGCCTATCACTACTTATACAAGCAGGGGCAGTCATTACTTTAATATATGTTACAAAATATTTAATTTTGAGATGAAAACAAAACTTACTGTTCTACTGGTAACATCTGTGATACATACATGCTGTTATTCAGTTCATCTAGTGAAAATAGGGACATCTACAGTGGAAAAGATTTGAAATTAAAATCTCTTTTGCAGAGAATGCTATCTATGATTGCCTTCAAGGGTGTAACTATAGTCATAGTAGACCATGCAGCTGCTATGGGGCCCAAGCAGAAAAAGAGTACTGTCTTTGGCCCTATCACATACAGTTACGCCCCTGACTGCCTTATATGGTGGTGAGTGAAATCAGACCCGTGACCTGTAAGTCACAGATTTCTGCTTACTGTGGGAGGTTCTGAGTAATGTGTCCAGACTAGCACTTTGAGTGGCTGGGGCATGCGTGGTTAGGTCACCTGTTCAATGAAGGATAATTGGAGACAAAGTGGGGTCTATTTGCTAAGGCAGTTCATGCTTCATCTGCTCATTCTGCCATCTGTCTCACAACATGGTAAATTATTTGTTCATAGTGTGCTGTAATATTTTTATTTTATTACAGAGGTGCCATTGCATGCATGAATACAGTTTGCTACATACACTAGATTACCAAAAGTATTGGGATGCCTGCCTTTACACGCACATGCACTTTAATGGCATCCCAGTCTTAGTCCGTAGGGTTCAATATACAGTTGGCCCACCGTTTGCAGCTATAACAGCTTCAACTCTTCTGGGAAGGCTGTCCGCAAGGTTTAGGAGTGTTTCTATGGGAATGTTTGACCATTCTTCTAGAAGCACATTTGTGAGGTCGGGCCCTGATGTTGACAAGAAGGTCTGGCTCGCAGTCTCTGCTCGAATTCTTCCCAAAGATGATCTATTATCACGTTGTCAGCACTCTGTGCAGGCCAGTTAAGTTCCTTCACCCCAAACTCGCTCACCCATGTCTTTATGGACCTTGCTTTATGCACTGGTCCAAATAATTTGGTGGAGGGGGGATTATGGTGTGAATTGTTTTTCAGGGGTTGGGCTTGGCCCCTTAATTCCAGTGAAGGGAACTCTTAAGGCGTCAGCATTACAAGACGTTTTGGACAATTTCATGCTCCCAACTTTGTGGGAATAGTTTGGAGATGACCCCTTCCTGTTCCAACATGACTGTGCACCAGTGCACGAAGCAAGGTCCATAAAGACATGGATGAGCGAGTTTGGGATGGAGGAACTTGACTGACCTGCACAGAGTCCTGTCCTCAACCTGATAGAATACCTTTGGGATGGATTAAAGTGAAGACTACGAGCCAGACCTTCTCGTCCACATCAGTGCCTGACCTCACAAATGCACTTCTGGAAAAATGGTCAAACGCTCCAATAGACACATTCCTAAATCTTGGGGACAGACTTCCCAGAAGAGTTGAGGCTGTTATAGCTGCAATTGGTGGGCCAACTCAATATGGAACCCTACAGACTAAGACTGGGATGCCATCAAAGTTCATGTGCGTATAAAAGGCAGGCCCCAATACTTTTTGTAATATAGTGTATATCAAATTGTATATAAATAAATATTTTTAAAGGAAACCTGTAGTGAAGGCTGCAATAGCTGACCTCACCTGCATGCTTGCTTCAGATCACGGTCTGAAGTCAGAGATGGTGAAACGACTAACATTTTCAGGTCAGAAATAGTAGCATGTCACCACAGGTTTTCAAACCGGTACCTTTACCTGCACACATTGATAATTCGTTTTTGTACTGGATCTAATTTATATTAAAAGGCCACTAAACATACATTAACATATTTTTTATTAACCAATTTAACAGAGGTCTTCACAGCAAGGAAAAACATTTCACAGTTTCTGTCAATATAGTTGGACACAATAGTTTCAAACTTGATGTCAATTTTCTTTCTAGTAATCCTTAGTGCCGGTTCACACAGGGGCGACTTGTCAGGCGACCTAGCCGCCTGACAAGTCGCCTCCCGTTCTGTACAATGGAACCGTTCTAATAGGAGTGAGGCAAGTTGCTCCGACTTAGAAAAAGGTTCCTGTACTACTTTGGGGGTGACTTGAGGCGACTTGCATAGACTTCTATACAGACTTCTTGCATAGACTTCTATACATATCGTTTTGCAAGTCGCCGTGGAAGTCGTGTGCTCGGTGAGGCGACCTGCAAGTTGTGCCGCCCCTGTGTGAATCGGGGCTAAAGGAGAAAGCGACAAACTGTCAGTCTTCCTCCTTTTGCCTTCCATACCAGATACCAGAAAAAGGTAAATAGGATTATTAATAAACCTCTATAGCCCCTAAAGGGTTAAAATTATATTTTTGTTGTCTGTCATTTGCCCAGCAATTCCAGACAATACAAAGTTTGTAGATTTGTTTTTATTATTATTATTAAAGAAAAAAACAGAAATAAAAATTTGAACAGCTGCAAGCTGAGATGCACAATCATCATCTAATTTTTTCCATAATCATGGTTATATCTGCATATGTAGTGGTCTGTTAGCGGTTTATCAGAATTGAATTTTGAGAATGTTTTTAGGTTTAGTGGTCCTTTAATGCCAGTTTCTCTATCTGCCTTTTTTTTTTCAGAACAAGTGACATCACTAAGATGTACTTTCTCACAAATCTTGTGAGAGGTTACAAAATGGTTACATTCTTATCATAGGGCAAGGTACACTATAACGAACACTCTCTACCCAGCCACAGACATGCAAAACTTCCCAGTAAGTTGTCCCTTTCTCAGGTGTCTCATTTGCCTGCTGAGGCAAAGCAAAAAGCAGAAGTCTGAAAGCTGCACCATAGAGACAACTAGGACAGCTTACACCTGTGTGAAGAGGCAACTTAACGTGAGAAAGCTCTGCAACTGATCAGAAATCCTATGTAATGTTCAGTTTCAAACTAACACAAATTGCACAAGTACACAGAATGCCAGTCTTAGCAAATAGACTCCTAATGGTAACATGCAAATCTGATATGAATTATGTTATAATGCTTGAATAATGAAAAATTAGAACAGGTTATCCTACTATTTCTTGATTTTATTGTGCTATACATTTAAATGGGAAATGCCTAATGTCTGAATGATAATATAGACATTGACTCCTATATTGACCAACTAAACTGTAACTAGTTCTCACTGGTGTCTAATATGTTAAAATGACCCTGCTGACAGCTAAGGAGGAATAAAGTTCTGATTTGCAAAATATACATCTATCTAAGCATCATGACACATTGATATGCCTGTGATCTTCAGGATCTCAGGCTTAAGTGTCCTGTATATACCACAAACTTATATCCTCTCTAGGATAAATGTGGCTTTATAATTATAGCTTTCCTGTAATTAAAAAAACACACATAGCTATATGAATTCTAATTACTAAGAATAATTAAAATATGATAATGCAACAGAAAAAAAAAAAGAAAAATCACACTGCATGTCACCTATTCTAAAGGTGCATAGAATTCTCTATTTTGTACAATATGGCAAGGATACTACATGTGAAAAAAAAGCTATTTAAAGGGCCAAACCTGATTGGCTGTAGCAGCGAAGGGCACGCTGGTGGCGGGTGTTGTTGCTGCAGACACAGTGGTGGGCGTAGCACCGTGCATCATGGGTACTTTCAAGAGGGAACCATGGAAGCGACATACAGGAGGGTGGAGGGTTAATGGTAACCATAGCAACACATGGTGGATTGGAGGAGCGTGGTAGGTATCGCAGCAGCAAGCCATGTGACATCACCATGAAGGTTACACCGGGAGCAGCATGCAATCACAGTGCAAAGCAAAGACAGCATTATCAAAAAAGAAAAGAAAAAAAAAAATAAAAGAGAAAAAAAAGGGAAAAGCTAATTATAATTAAGGAAACGAAAACATTTTTAAACACAATACAGTTATAAGCACAGATATGATGTGTGTCATTCCTTACTGGGGCTTTTCAAGACAGAAAATGAACAATCCTAAAGCAACAGCCCAACGTAGATCTAGCAGTCTCTACTTTCCAAAATACCTATGATATATTCTAGTCTACTATAGTGGAGATCTAAGGCAATTGTAAATTTGCACTTCTATCATAATCTTCCTGTCCTTTTTAGGATTATCATACATTTAATGCTACTTTTGCTTCTGATTTATGTGAAAGGACCACTTATAAAAAATGGATCAATCACATGTTGTGTCTCAAAGATCTGACAGCATGCTGGACCTCTGCATTAGGCTCTGTGTTGGTCACTCCATTCCTACATTTTACAAATGACTCCAATTCTACTAATGTATAGTCAAGGTTAAGACGTTTATCTTTACCCTTTTAACGAATTTTTTTTTTTTGCCCCGGCAATGTAGAAATGAGTAAAACATATGTATTTATAAAGATATTACATTACCTACTCTAAAATGCGCTGTTGAGGTTTGTGAATCATGAAAATTGATGCCATGGAATTCTAAATGGCTTTTCATAAAGTGAGCTGATCTTTAAAAGGTATATGAATGCAGCCAGCTTGTTTTAGAAGCTGTAAACTGACCCAGAATAAACGTGCACCCCGTATGAACCCCAACTTGAATACTGGGATTAACAGAACATGACCCAAACAGCAGTGATTTGCATACAGAAGTTATTTATAACAACCAAATCATCAGCTTATTGAAGTGAGATTAAAAAAAACACATTTCATTCAGATTGGTTCCTCTGGGATAATGCACCAAGCACTAGTCTTTTACCTTTATACCCAATTCTGTGTGTACCTTTTATTAAAGCAAAACATAAAAAAAGCTGTGACATATCATTAATCTGGGCTTTTACATGGAAATAAAAGAGCAGCTGACTGCAAAATTCAGCCATGCTAACTGCAGATGGGGAAAGGGTATGTAGCTTTGATATCAAGCTTTTCAGATTATTTTTATAAACTAAAAACTTCTTATGAAACACATATTGACATTTGCAGCATTGTAAATAGGAACATAATTTAACCACCTGGAGGCCACAACTAACAATGCAAACCGTGGAAGGAAAACCATCATAAAAAGGTGGGCCCAACTTTTCTGCAGTTCCACATAAACCACTAAACAAAATGTTCCCAAAAGGAAACATTCATTACAGTTTCTACCGAAATATAAGAAAACTGCAGAGCAGGTTTGGCTGTTTTTATACTAATTGTAAGGATATGTTACTGGCAAAATATCCAGTGCCATATGGATATTACTAGAATCAAAGCAAGGCTCTGAAATAGTTCAAAGTGGAACTATGAGAATAACATAAAATGTAAAAGAACAAAACAAAAATTTGATGCAGTCTGCCATGTTAACATGTCAGTTTTGGTTTTCCTGAGTTGCCTCTGTAATTGTTTTAATACCTGTTGACTCTGCTAGTACGTCTGACACTTTCCCACTTCCTTTAGGTAATGTTATTACCCTGTCGACAGATCAGTCAGACTGATTTTTTGTAATCTAACTTTTATATAATCTCCAAACAAATTAAAGCCCAATTCCAGCCAACACTTTTCAGGCAGCTGCAGCAACAGGTTTCATTTTCCTCTGTTAAACCATATGAACAGAAGCTAACCCGCTCCCCCAGTGGTGTTAAATGGCCTAGCCTAGCCTTCCAACTGTTACTTTTGCTGTACAGCTTGGTCTAAATGAAAAGGTAGTGGAAACTATGGACCTACTGGCAGGAGCAACAGGTAAGAAAACAATGTTACAGGGGGATTCAGAGATATAAAAAAACTAAGGCTATTAATAGACTGTTAAAGCTATTGACAGACTACATCATATGTTATTTTAGACCACTAATAATAATGTTACACCTTGCGTGTTTACCAGCAGCTGCCCCCCCCCATAATCCCATTTAGCGGTCCCAGTTACTGCTGTTGAACAGAGGCTGATACGGGTGGATAGAACACATTAATAATACAGACAGCTACTAACAGACAGTTAAAGGGAAAGAAATACCCTTGAAAAAGAAATACCTTTTTATAATCTCCAGTCAAAACATTTTATAGAGTAGGGAGGAGTTAGGTTTGGATTGTCATTGTTGTTATCATTGAGGAGACTGCCATGTCACTGGGACAGAAAGAAGAAATCTTTCAAACAGGGACGCCGACATAAAAATAACCTATTACAGCATGGTATGCAAGGGTTAAAAATAGCTGCTCTGTGTGTCCCTGCTGGAGAGATTTTTTTTTTGTTTTTCCTGCGCTGGTAACTGGAGAGAAAACCATACCGGTTAATATTGGAAAACCTGAAAAAGGTTCTAATACTTCCCCACTCTGTTCAAAACTAAAATGGGTTTTAGCTGGAGTTCCACTTGAATGCACTAGGATTATTTGCCAAGCAGGGCTCAGATATCATCATTGTCTATGAGAGCAGATATACGACAAATGACGGTGAGAGGTTATAAATATGCACTCTTTTACTTCTTACCTGTAGGGATAAATGCAGTTTGCTGCAACTGCATATTTGCTAGCGCCTGTTGGTAGTGGAAAACACTGGGGTTAAACATCGTGGTGGCCCCATTGCTTTTTTCAAGTGCTGGCCTCTTTGGTAAAGGTTGAAGTGCTCCAGGCTGCAGTGCCTGTGAATAGAGGAAGGAATTACAATAAATTGGACACCAAGGAAGAACACATACTGCATGTAAAGTACAAAATCTGATACATCAGAAATCACCTGCAGTTGTATCAACTGCCAAAGACACGAAGTAAAAGCAACTGATGGCTATAACCAGAGGAATTAAACCAAAATCAAACATGTCTGAAGAGTATAGGAAGAAATGGACAAGATTCAGGAAACATAAGCATTTTAGACAGATAACATTTAATGGAACAAGTCATTGTGGGCAACAGGATATTGTCAATATATTTGATTGTACAGCAAACTGGCCTGAGTCAGCTCTAATTAAAACAAATAATTTTTTTCACTTGGACCATATTCACATCTTTGTGTCAATGCACATGGGTAACTGTATATTGCACTAAGGTAGCCCACTCATTTTAAATGGGCCGTCAACACACTGCAACATAGGTATTAACACACCAAACTTTTTTTTTTTTTTTAAATGCCATGCACTAAAACACCTGTGCATTGTGGTGCACTGAGGTTCTTTCAAATGAAAGAAACTACAGAGAACTGTATTTCCGGGTGCATTTTACAATGATGCAACAGTGTGAACCTGCACTAAATCTCACTTTTCAACAACCTCTTTGCTACCTTCCACAATCCATTTACTGTAATTTGCTGATCCTACGGTTACTATTTCTTTTTTGGTATACATCAGATCAAGCTGTTCTACCACTTTTTAAGGAAACTTTTATAAAAAGGAGCCATTTGCAACTGTCAAGAACACAAAAGGCTCAGAAGAGTAAAAAACAAAACTGTACTGTAATATTTAAAACATTAAAATAAGCTAGTGTGCTTGCAGGACTACATACCAAAGACACCCTCCTGATAGAGACAGACTAACCAAGTAGCAGCATAAGAAAGAATGTATATATGTTGAGCAACTATATTGACAGTCAAAGTCTATAAGGTTTTTTTGCATGGGAATCTCTGCAAACGGTCTGCCACTGCTCATGTTGCTTTCTTTAGTGCCAAGATTTCTAGGAAACTTAAAGGTGCCCACAGATGTCCATGAGCTGTCAGATGTGCACGCACAATCCAACCATCCATAGCCACTTGCCCACCAGGTCAATTCTGACATTTCTCTCCTACATGTAAATATCATCATTTTTTTTACTTTTATTTAGCAGAGACCCTAGAGAATACAATGGCGGTCGTAACTTTTTATCTCACACGGTATTTGCGCAGCAATTTTTCAAACGTGTTTTTTTGGGAAAAAAAAAACAGTTTCATGCTTTAATAAAAAAAACGAAAAAAAAAAAAAACAGTATATTTAGCCAAATTTTTTTGCATAATGTGAAAGATGAAGTTGCCCCGAGTAAATAGATACCCAACATGTCATGCTTTAAAATTGCACATGCTCGTGGAATGGCGCCAAACTTCGGTACTTAAAAGTCCCCATTGGCGATGCTTTAAAATTTTTTACTGGTTACATGTTTTGCATTACAGAGGAGGTCTAGGGACAGAATTATTGCTCTCACTCTAACGTTCACGGCGACATCTCACATGTGTGGTTTCAAAACCATTTTCATATGTGGGTGGGACTTATGTATGCGTTCGCTTCTGCCTGCGAGCACACATGGACAGGGGCACTTTAAATTTTTTTTTTTTGTTAATTTTACTTAAAAATGTTTAATTTGACACTTTAAAAATAAAAACATTTTGATCACTTTTATTCCTATTACAAGGAACGTAAACATTCCTGGTATTAGGAATATGGCATGACAGGACCTCTTTACAGTGAGATCTGAAGTCAACAAGACCCCATAGCTCACCTCTAGGCTGGGAAGCCTAAAATAAATTTAAAAAAAGGATCACGGCTTCCCAGCAGAGGCAGCACTGTTTTTTTTAATGCAGAGGCCGGGCGTGACGTCATCACATCCGGCCTCTGACGATCATAGAGACTCCGGCGACCATCTGGTCCAGCCTGAAATCTCTATGGTGGACATCTGGGGCCGGCGGATGCGTTCTCCGACTCGCAGATCGCATCGGTGAGAGTCGGTAGAAACACCGGAGGGCAGTGGGAGGGGGAGAGGCATCCCCTCCCGCCTCCCGTAAGAGCGATCAAGCGGCTGACCCGCTGCTATGATCGTTCTTATGGTGTAGGGAATCGCCGGCTGAAAACGGCAATATCTGAATGATGCCTGTAGCTGCAGGCATCATTTAGATATACCTCCACAAAGCCCAGGCCTTCTTTAGACGTCCAGCCATCAGCAAGTGTCTAGACATGATCATAGTCTAAAGGGTTGACAACATTCAAGTCCTCATTCAAGAGTGAGGAGAATAGGGGATGAGATGGGGGGGTAGTTGGAAGAGCTTGCCAGTCCCACAGGTGAACAAAATGGATCGAGATCCTCTAACCTACCCAATCAACTGGTCCTCTGACAGGGTCTGACCTGTGATAAATCGCATGTGCGCGGGAGTGGCCGTTTAGGGCAAGGGCTCTGAAGGTCCGGCACTGTAAGCTAGACCTTCAGAGTGCATGCGCCGGTGAGGTCAAAGGATGCATGCACTCTGAATATCTCAAGTGGTGTAACAGAGTTTCCTGCCACTTTAATGTATATTGTTACTTTTACTTTCTGGATCTGTGAGCTATGGCTATATCACGAACAACCAAAAGATTGGCTTCTTATTGATGAGTTCAACTCAGCTTAGGTAATCTAATTGTTTAACTAATGTGGACCTTGCTTTAAAATATAAGTCCACTTTGTTGTTAATAGGGATAAGCCAGATATTGGAGTCGAACGTTAGTTCAATTCAAACATCTGTGTTTGCCAATCTGCCGAACAGCAAACACCATGCGGTGTTCGCAGCAAATTCGAAAGCTGCGGAACACTGTTAAAGTCTATGGGACACCAATATGAAAAACCAAAAGTGCTAATTATAAAGGCTAATATGCAAGTTATTGCCATAAAAAGTGTATGGGGACCTGGGTCCTGCCCCAGGGGGCTTAAATCAATGCAAAAAGTTTTTAAAACGGCCGTTTTTCAGGAGCAGTGATTTTAATAATGCTTAACCACTTCAATACAGGATACTTATACACCTTCCTGCCCAGACCAATTTTCAGCTTTCAGCGATGTCGCATTTTGAATGACAATTTCGCGGTTATACAACACTGTACCCAAACTAAGTTTTTATCATTTTGTTCCCACAAATAGAGCTTTCTTTTGGTGGTATTTGATCACCTCTGGGATTTTTATTTTCTGCTAAACAAAAATAAAAAAAAACGAAAATTTTGGGAAAAAAATGTTTCCGTTACAAAACTTTGTAAATAAGTAAGTTCTCTCCTTCACTGATGAGCACTGATGGGGCTGCATGGCGGGCACTGATAAGGCGACACTGATGGGCACCGATTAGGTGGATCTGATGAGGTGGCACTGATATGCGGCACGGATGGGCACTGATAGGCGGCACGGATGGGCACTGATGTACATTAATTGATGGTACGGATGGATGCCAATCAGTGCCAAACAATAATGCCTTCCAATCAGTGATGCCCATTGTGGGCACTGATTGGCTTCCATTGTGGGCACAGATTGGCATCCCTGGTGGTCTACGGTGGCACACCTGGTGGTGACATCCATGGTGGTCCTAGTGGCGTCCCTGGTGGTCCAGTGTGAGCATCCTTGGGGGGGCTGCGCTGATAATCAATCATTACAGACCCCCCCCGTCAGAGGAGCAGCCGATCAGCTCTCCTCTACTCGCATCTGACAGACGCGAGTGAGGAAAAGCCGATCAACGGATCTTCCCGTTTACACTCTGATCAGCTGTGATTGGACACGGCTGATTACCTGGTAAAGAGTCTCCACGTCAGAGACTCTTTACCTAGATCAGTGTTGCGGTATGTGCGGGCGGCAAGTGGTTAAAGTGAAACAATACAAATGAAATATTCCTTTAAATATCTTGCCTGGGGGGAGTCCTTAGTATGCCTGTAAAGTAGCGCATCTTTCCCGTGTTTAGAACCCCACCACAGCAAAATTACATTTCTAAAAGGAAAAAAAATCTAATTTAAAACGGTTTGCAGCTGTAATGAAATGTCGCATCCCGGCAACATAGATAAAAATCATTGAAAAAACGGCATGGTTACCGGTCCTGGTGAGTGTTATTTGGGGCAGGGATACATATAGTGGTGACTAGGAGAGATGAGTCATTGACCACTTAGGCTCTGAGGAAAAGGGTGCGACCTTGAAACGCGTCAGCCATTCGGGATATCATCTGATCCCCTGAACATCAGGTCCGGGTTGCAGGTGTCTTGAGACGCAGTCTCAATTGACAAGCCTCCTTTACATGCTCGTTTGTGAGTATAAACATTGATTTTATGCTTTTAATAAAATTCTACCATTGGTAATGCACAAGGTCGGTGCGCCCTCCTTCTTTGTTTTTTGTTTTAGTTTTCAAGGATACCCATTGTTCTGAAGAGGGCTGCAAGACTGCCTAAATCTGAGGAGGGCTGCAAGGCTGCCTAAATCTAAAGAGTTGGTCGCACCACTTAATTATAGACTAAGCACCCAAGCGCAGGAGATTATTATTGTTTTTTACATTTACAAAACGAACATGGTTCATCTATATAGCTAAAAACAAGCAAATTGTCTTTGTCCACTGTTCAGCTATCAAGAAACACTACCCTCTGAAATACTGTATTTCGGAATGTGTGGGCGAAGGGAGTGAAATTTGATGTAGTCACACAAGGAAGGACCCTAAAGCTGCTAAAGTTTTTGGCCCTGCAGGGTCAGAATAAGTGGCAACTTATGCTGGTTGAATCCAGTGGTGAAAGCATCTGTCTAACAGCAATCCAGTGCCAGGCTCCATGTTCTCTGGTGTAACTACTAGCTAATGAGCAACAACTGTTAATTGCTAGGAAACCTATATTTGAACAAAAAGACAAAACTGACACATCTAATTCTGGAAAATGCTGTTGGAAACCCTGTTTAAAACAATTGCTCAATGCCATCTGCTTTGCCAGCTGATCATCTCAAGTCTGCTACTAATACAATTGCCTAAAAAAAAAAAAAATGTCCTATGTATACAATATCCAGCAATGCTGGACTGGTTATAGAAAAGCCTAAAGGTTTTGATAAAACCTTGAGGGAATGTAATGGACTCTTTGGGTCCTGTGCTTATTGTGGAATTCCATCCTCTGTGGCTTTTATTGTTTCTCTCGCTCTGTTTCACTGCCCATTCATATTGCCCCTTCCCTTGTGGTTTTCAGGGCATTGTTGACTGTTTATCTGTGATTTTTTTTTTTTACTGCGATGTTGCTCTGTACAAACATATGTGACTGTTTTAGACAGCTAAACATCAGTTAAAACACATAAGGGTAGATTTACTAATACCGATGCACTCTGAAATTGGTGTGCATGGTAGCCAATCAGCTTCTAACCTCAGCTTGTTCAATTAAAGGTTAAGTTCACCTTTGGGAACATGTTACATGTTCCACCCATTTTTAGGGTGGAACATGTTTCCCATTGCTGCAGCCGCTGCTGGCTACCCACCCTCTCTGTGGCAGCAATACGGGAAGAATTTTCCCGTACTGTCTGTCACTTTTTAAAATCATCGCCCACACGCAGCTCTGTGTTGAACGAACTACAAGTTCCGACATCCTTTGCAGTTGTCGGCTTGTAGTTCTCGACTACCACAGTGCCGTGGAGCGCCGTGGTAGTTCATTGATTTCTTCCTGTCAGATTGTATCTGACTGCCTGTACGGGTACACAGATATATTGACAGATCTGAAGGCACCAGTGATCTGCTGACCACTGGCCCAATTCTTTACTGGCTCCAAAAGAAAAAAAAAATAATAATAATAAATGCACATTTTTTTTACCTGCAAAAAAATTTGCATTTATACAATTTTTCTAAAAAGGTGAACACATCCTTTAAGCTTTGCCAATAAAACCTGGAAGCTGATTTGTTTTAATGCAGAAGTGAGCCTGATTTTGCACTCTCAAGCTTTAGTGAATAAACCCCAGAGGGACAAAGGTATAGAGGTAATGCTTAGTTTGACCATCTTTTAACTGTTTATTTGCTGCACAATTACTGGTCGGGTTGTTTGACCTAGTTATAAACCACATGTACTAGATCAAGTTGCCATTTCTACAAATATAGATTTCCCATTCTTCCTTTGGATAACCAGTTTTCAGCAACATTCATAATGTAAAAAATTAAACGTTACAGCTGCTGTGCTCAATCAACTTTTTGATTTTTGCTGTTCTAAGGAGGCAAATAATTCATTTAATTGACGATTCACCTGACGCTTTTTAAGGCCCACTAAAAATGTGTTTTAAAATTCATCAACTTCTTCCCTATGCTGACCTTTGTATGCATTTACTACACTTTGGACAGGCTGCAAATGAGGATTGCAGATGAACCTAGACAACTGGATTTTCTGTGTTGGGAAAAGCGCTTGTTATCTACATCATTGGACTCCAAAAACCTTGCCTTTGTTGGTAGTCTTTTGACCCAGGCATGTGAAATATGAAAATAGGAAGTGATACAAAGAAATAGGAGGGCAGAGTGGGACAACAATGCAGTAAGTTGAAGAGATGAATTGCCAATAACACGCACAAAGACCGCCAAAGTGGGAAAACAGAAAAGCATAAGAAGCAAAAAAAAGGAGACAGACTGAGATTAATGGGCTACAATATCACAAAAGCCTTGACTAAAATAGAGTACACATGGGCAATTTTTAACATTAGTTTGTAAAACACTAGTTTGACAAACAGTCACAAAGCTTTCAAAAATGCTAGCCAGCTTTCAGTTATAAATTTGCCTTGTAAGTATTATAGTTTTCATCCTATTACAAATGTAAAAATTGTCAGTTTTGTTGTGTAAAATGTTTTTTTCTGTTCCTAATCTTTTTGGAATTGCTCCGACATAAGTCCAAGAAAATAAACGTAAGTAAATTAAGGTATGCATACATTTAAAATGAATTTCAGTACATAAGATAGCAAAAAGTATTGGCTATCTTCTAATTCATACCCTTAAATTATAAATGAGAAAACATCTTAAATGGCTCTTGTCCCCCCATCAATGAGCCTCATATCTTTTTGCAATATCTAGTCCATATTTTTGTGGAAAAGTCCAGGAATCTTGTGCTTTTCATAGATTCCAAATACGCTATATATGAAATATGCCATCTCTACGAATGTGTGCAGGACACCATGAAATTCAAAGTAGACTAGTGGTGTAAATTTCAAATTGACTATATAAATGAATAAAACTGTAATCAACTGTTATAGGGCTTTATGTATTCATCTGAAAGAAAAAGGTCTATAGCAACCAAATCAGTAATTGAGGTTTACTTTTTTTATACAAATCTATTAGGTATCATTTTGCCTGGTTTGGGCACCTTGCTACAAAAGATGAAGCAGACTTTAGGCAATGTCTGGCTAGAACACCTAACCTTTGTAAGACAATATGACATGACAAACCAGAGTTAAAATAAATATTGTCTTATGACTTGGTGGGTGGCCAGTCTCTGAAAATTAAGCATTGGATGGCAGAAGAGCTAGAAATAACCCTGACCATATTACATTCTAAAGGAGGATCCACTACAAAGCAATTTACAATGTTTTTTTTACAATTTTTGTTTGCTTTATCCAGCCAGAATTGAAGTTTTGAAGTTTGAACAAAGTTTTGCTCAAAGTTTCTAGCCTAACAAGATCTGCTAAGATGTGCGACAGGACAAAGCTATGTCATGGTGGAAAATTGTAGTTTGAGTGCAGTTTTGCAGGCGAGACTGGATTGCAGGATTATACAAGGGTTTAGGGGTCACCTAGAGTTCTCACCCATACGGGGGGGGGGGGACATGTGTCATATAGAGAAAAAAAGATTATTGATTTTCTCATGGCTTGGTAAATCCTGGTTTGGGTCCTGGAATTCAGAGACTTCATGGAGACATGGGAGGGATAAAGTCTCCCACTCTGGATCAACGTTTTGTGGGCAACCAGCTCCCACTGATTATGCAACCGTGCACAATGGCTTTTAGCTTGGAATTAACTATATTTTAGGACCCATCCTGTGCAGCAGGAGGCTCTGCCCAGGAGTCAGTACAGCTGAAAGCAACTGATGTCCGTGCATACGCACTGTAACTGAAAGCTAGGAAGCCGATAGGCATTCATTTATGGAAAAGAAATACTGAAAAACCCCTGTGGGGGTAACCCATGTGTTTTGAACTTTATTTAAATAAAAGTGGGCCAGGAAAGCCCTAAAAAGATTTTGGCAAGTGGACAGTGTCCTTTAAGTGCTACTTTGAACTAATCTTCCCACAAAAGGTACAAACATCCTTTTGGTTACACAATTTAGAGGCGATACCCAATCCCCTCTCTCAAGCTTGAGCTAATATTACCACATAAAATTCAAAAAATTGAAATCGCACTATAGGGTAAAAAATAAGCAGCTAACCCCTCTACCAATACAAATTGGGAATAAATAGAAATAATTTATTATTTGTAATACTACCAAAGTATTTGCTTTCAACTGTGAAATTTTATGTTGCTATCCCTTAGTGCAACTATAGAAGAATTTTAACGTTATTAAAACAAACATTTTCTAAAAACAGATAATTTTTGCTAGTTTTTGTCTCCGTATATCTGCATTTGTGCCCATACATGACATGATCCTGTGGCCCACAAACAGACCCATTACCCATTTTTACACTGATGTACTGAACATGTACAAGTCACACACTAGGGCACTTGAATTGCTTTTCCTGTGGATGGACAACAACTTTTCAATTAAAAACTTTTCTATGATCTGTTTTCAATGCATCATTTTTGAAAACGCCCTGTTACTGATCAAAAAAAGTAAAATCAGAATGTAGGACCTGTAATAAAAACACAGAACAGCTACCTGAAAGAAAGCCAGGCACAAACGAAACTAAGAGCTGGTAGTCTGACTCCTTGATTGGAGAATTAGCAAAAATTACATTTCTGCTCCAAGACTTTATACTGCTTTTCTTTGGTGTACATACCACACCTTTCAGCAGCTAAGTGTGTTCAATAACACTTCAGCATCTCAAAGGATAAACCCACTTGTGGCCACTTGGTACATGAACAGCACATAGTGATGAGGGAAAAATATGTTATGTTATATATACAAAGGGATGCACTTCAAAAAGAGGAGTAGCTGTTGGCATGAGTTAAAGCAATGCAAAACTAAAACCATTACAGGGGTGAAAATCTGGTTTGCAGCTCAATGATTTAAAACAGATTAGGCTGTGAGTATATTGCAAATTCAATTATGGTGCACATGTAGCCATGTAACATAAAACTTTATATATATGTGTGTATATACATACACACATGCAAGATTACAGTCAACATTAAAGCCCAACTTCAGGCAAAACATTGTTTGAACAGTGAGGAAGGTTTATAACTGTTGGGTTAACATATTATATTAGCTGTAAACTATTTTAGCTGTGTGACATCAGGACAAGAAATAAAGAGAACAGGGGCTACTAGAATCAGCTAGGTTCGGACAGCAATAAAAACCCAGCTGAGGCTCTATCCCTTCCCTACTCTTCTATTAAAATATTTTTGTTGCTGTCTCAGTCCACATTGCAGAAACGTCACACCACTTTCTGTCTGTCGAACTCTGTTTCTCTGAGACAGGAAGTAAGGAGACATTTCTCCAAAAGGGAAACTACAATAAAAACCTGACATTTTACCCTTCCAGACCCCATTAATGCCAACAAATAGATTATTGTCAGAAGCATTGGCTTTAATTATGTCTCATGCATGATACACCCCCATCACTAAACCAAATATGGTGTCCACCTCCTTCACACCAAAATTACATGCTGTGCTTCCACTCTGCCGTGAAGACCAATGATGAGCATAAACCCTCTCTATTCAGTTTTAGATGTCTATCTTTCGAGCCAAGATGTCCTTTTGTATTTGTCAATGCCAACTGATCTGCCAAAAATGTCTGTGGTGTAAGAACAAATAGTGTTCAGGAAAACATGAGAGCCTTCAGAGATGCACTTAAAAACCTAAATAGAATATGAAACATGCCTCTAAATGAAGCACAGTTCTCCATCTAAACGAAAAATAGGCAAACAATTCAACTGAGCTTATGCAATCGTCCAGGGCACAAAAATGATATGCAAAAGACAGCATCCCATTTAAAATAATGAAAGTTATGTCAAGAGAATACCTAAAAGATACGTTCAGATTGGCTCTTATGGTATACTGCGGTTTATATTTTATACTGCTCATTAAAATGCCTTATTTTATAACCCTAAAATATTGCATTGCAAAAGAAGTCTTAATCATTGTGTTTATCACATTCTTTCAGTGGAATATTTTATTTTCAGTTTCAACTATAAGAAAAATAGCAACATATTTAATATGGGATGTATTACAGCTGCTCAATTAAGCTATTTCAGTTTTATGTGGGTGTAGGTGGGTTGAATCACCCTCTAGCTTCTGCTAACACTTGAGGACCCTTACAAAAAATCTTTACACTGAAGTATCCCGGTCTGCCAAATTATCATGGCATTGTGAGGGCAATCATGGGAATCTAACCCCTCAATCTGAATTCCATGTAATCTAAAATAAACTCAGAATTTAGGCAAGACCACCTTGTATTGCTACAGCAGGAAAGTGGATCTGGGAACACAGGTGAAAATGTCTGATCTGGCTCTGTCAAGCCTCGTACACACAATCAGATTTTCCGCAGACAAAACCTCGGACTTTTGTCCGAAGGCGTGTGCCTGGATTTTGTCTTGCATACAAATGGCAAGGAATTGTTGACCAACAAAACACTAATGTAGTGACGTACTACGTGGTTTTTCAGCTCTTTGGCGCCACCCTTTTTGGCTCCTTCTGCCGTGTTAGTAGAAGTTTGTGAGTATTGATTAGCGCATTTCGCATTTTTCATTTAGTTTCTGAACGGCCATTTGTCAACCAGACATGTTGCAGAATCGGAGGAGAGAATGTGTTATTTATTATTGGCCTTGAAGTTATTGCTTTGACCCAAGTCCAGGAACAGGAGGAGGAGGATTTCTTGGACCAAAAATTGGTTGCTTTATTAATCATGACCAATTATGTCATATGCCTTTTGCTGCGGGAGCTCCAGAACAATCCAGATGATTTTTGGAATTATCTCCGGATGGCGGACCCCTGCTTTCATCAACCTAATAGACCCCCTATATTAAGAAGCAGGACACATGCAGGAGGCTTTTATTTTATTTTTTGGTTGAATAATAATGATTTGATTATTATTTTTTCTATATTTTTGGATGCATAGAATGCACTTTTTGGTTAAGTTCTATTGGCAGATAGCATATCTAATTTTATTTGTTTTCTTCTTTTAATGCACAATAAAAAAAAATGTGGAGAAAATACTTGGCTATGTGCGTTACTTCAAATGGCAGTTTGGGAGTAGGCAGTTACATTTAAAAAAATAAAATGTAAAATTGACAAGGGACACCAACATAGTTGTATCTTTGATCTTAAAAACTAAAATACGATAATGGTGTTGTGGTAACTTGCCCAAAAAAAAAAAACAAAAAAAAACATTCTTGACATCACTAGAAAAAAAAAGCCTTTGAAAATTTGTTTGCAATAATTCCATCAGTATCACCAGCAAAGCAGCTTCATTATTATCCCAGTAAAGAAGAAGAGAATTGTGCGCTGCATTTCGAGATTTCATAATTTGCCACGTCACGAATGTCAATTCTTCATTACGAACGCTAGTTTACAAGACTGACCGCTTCCGGCTCGTCCTTGCTTCCGAGCATGCGTGCTTGTACTTTGGACTTTTGTCCGACGGACTTGAGTACAAACGCCCTGAATATCCGACAACGGACATTTGTCCGCGGAAAATTTTCAAACCTGCCATCCATTTGTCCGCGGAAAATCGACAACTATTGTCTGATGAAGCGTACAAATGGTCGGATTTACCACCAACAGCCTGTCATCACACATTTCCCATGGGAAAATCCGATCGTGTGTACGCGGCTTTATACTCACCACGCCGGCAGCCCACATCTTAAACCTTTGCACCATTCCAGTGCTGCAGCCTCTGCCAGATTATTTGGCATTCAACACTTCTGGAAGTCCCAATACCCATGTTCCCTGCCACACAATGTGGTTGTATCTTCCTAACCTTATGTCACTGCTGTATCCTGTAGTGACACAGCTTATGGAAGAGTGCACAGTGAGGGGAAACAGTCAAATGCCCCCAGAAGTGTTAAATGCTTAAAGAGGAACTTCAGTCATTTTTTTTTCAACTTTCCATCTATTAAATCTTTTGCCCTTGTTGTTTTAACTTTGGATAGTAAAACATTTTTTTTTAGGCTTATGACATCATGCACATCTCTCTCACTCTTGTGAGAGTTTGCTAGGAAGTAAAGGGGGTAAGTCATAAGAGAGCCAATGAGAGCTGCAGAGCTGGAGGCGTGCCTCTGTGTGTCTGTGTAAATCCAGGACGTGAACAGGCAGCAGCTTCAGATGCCCAGTTAAAATGGATGCAGCCAGACTAAGTGGAGGGAGATTTCTGCAGAATATTTGGCAAGTATAGAATCACAGTATATATACAATAATATGCAAAGTGGTTGGAGGGAAGCTTCAGAATGGCAAATATGTTTTTATTACAAATTATGTGAGCAGACTGCAGTTCCTCTTTAAGAGACTGACACAGGCTGCAGTGGTGAAATAGAGCAAAAGCAGGAGACACAGGACACCGGATATGAGTATATTCCCTCCTATTGCAAGTAGCCACCATTTTTTTAGGGGACAGATAATGTATGCAATTTGTACACTAATGCAAACTAATGTTAGAGAACATCTGACAAAAACTAAAATATGTTTTGGCTGAAGTTGAGCTTTAACACTTTGAACACAGAGATATGTTTTTTTTTACCAGTGTCCCTTTTACAGGTTATACGCTACAGAACACGAGTCACATAGAGAGCATCCAATATTGCTCTAGGACAGTGATGGCGAACTTTGGCACCCCAGATGTTTTGGAATTACATTTCCCATGATACTCATGCACTCTTCAGTGGAGCTGAGCATCAAGAGAAATGTAGTTCCAAAACATCTGGGGTGCCAAGATTCACCATCACTGTTCTAGGATCCCATATATACCAGGGACGGATCATCAACAAGGCAATGTAGAAGGAAGCATAGAGCCCAGTGGATTTTCAGGGGCTCCAGCTACAATCTCAAGGCTTCTGCTGTGAACCAGCCTGTTTACCAGTCTTTTACATCACAAGGAAGGACTTGTAGGCAGATAGTGACTGATATGCTATGCCAGAACAGCCAATGCTAATGCTGCAGCCTCTCTGTGTATATTGCAACGCCTACCAATGTCAAATCGAAGGGGGCCTTGCCTAGAGCCCACTCTGCCTTAATCCGTCTCTGATGTATATCAATATACCAACACTCCTTGTAAAATAAAATTCACAGGTAATAATTTTGTATAAGGCATGTCACAAATTAGGACAATAGAAGTGTTACCATAAACACAAACATTGGCTGCAAACCAGGAGACATCAATGAATGTATGAGAACAGATATTCATGTATGCAATTTGTAGGAATACATGCACTTGTCAATGGTTACATGCAAAGCAAGAAGGTCAAAGGTCCAAGTACCAGGTCAAGGGTGGCCTTGCGGGGTCGCTTCAGTGATGTAACAGCTGGCTGAGTCTTAATTAGCAGGCAGGGAGCACATGATGGGCAATGGGCCAATAGTGATCAAGCACAACAACAAAAAAACAGCAAGCAGAGGTGCGTCATAAGAAGAGCGACATTGTGGACAGGTGAAAAGAAGAAAAAAAGAATGCATTATACAATGTATTAAAAACTAAGCATGCGTTGAATGGCGACTATTGTTAATGCAATATATTAAAACAAAACAAGCTTTATTTTATACAAAAAAGCAGCAACCAATGACATAATTTTGCTTGCCTTACTTATTTCATAAGACGGTGGTAAATGGGGTGATTACTAGTGAATTGAGTCATCCTATGCTTTTGATTTTAATCAATCAATACTGCTGCCATGTAGGCCTTGGTCAGGCAAGCTGGAAATACAGCTGACCATTCTATAACCTCTTGTGAAAATCATTATCTTTATTAAATGTGACACCCAGTAGTCAATAGGTTGTATTAATGGTGCGAATTGGACTTGAGTAAATAATGGTTGCTGCTTTAGAATGTGCAAAAATCAATTTATACAGATGCATAACAACTAAAAGCATTTAAACTGCAGAGGGTTATATTTCATGTGAATGAATGGAATACACACAATGCATGTTACATATGTATCCAAATTCTAGATATTTTTTCATAACATACTTTCACAAGATCAAAGTGCATGGTGCAATTATATGTTCTTATAAAATATAATAAAACAGTAAAAATGATCACTGTCAATCTGCTGACCCCTGGACTCACTTACTGGAAAAATTAAAAGGAGAACTGCAGGGTGAACCACAAAATGGACTATAATTTCATGTAACGTTAAAGCTGAACTCCATGAAGTAATAAAAGCACAAAACTAATACAGCTCTGTAATTAATACATCATTACTTTTATTTATTTTTTATGTAAGCAGTATACAGTTATGCTCATAAGTTTACATACCCTGGCAGAATTTATGATTTCTTGGCCATTTTTCAGAGAATATGAATGATAACACAAAAACATTTTTCACTCATGGTTGGTGTTTGGGTGAAGCCATTTATTATCAATCAACTGTGTTTACTCTTTTAATCATGACAACAGAAACTATCCAAATGACCCAGATCAAAAAAGTTTACATACCCTGGTGATTTTGGCCTTATAACATGCACACAAGTTGACACAAAGGGGTATGAATGGCTATTAAAAGGTAACCATCCTCAACTGTGATCTGTTTGCTTGTAATTAGTGTGTGTGTATAAAAGGTCAATGAGTTTCTGGACTCCTGACAGACCCTTGCATCTTTCATCCAGTGCTGCACTGAGGTTTCTGGATTCTGTGTCATGGGGTAAGCAAAAGAATTGTCAAAGGATCTGCGGGAAATGGTAGTTGAACTGTATAAAAAAAAGGAAAGAGCTATAAAAAGATATCCAAGTAATTGAGAATGCCAATCAGCAGTGTTCAAACTCTAAGCAAGAAGTGGAAAATGAGGGGTTCTGTTGAAACCAAACCATGGTCAGATAGACCAACTAAAATGTCAGCCACAACTGCCAGGAAAATTATTCGGGATGCAAAGAAAAACCCACAAATAACTTCCGATGAAATACATGGTGTGGCTGTTTCAAGATGCACAATAAGGAGGCACTTGAAGAAAGATGGGCTGCATGGTCGAGTCCACAGAAGAAAGCCATTACTACGCAAATGTCACAAAGTATCCCACTTACAATATGCCAAACAGCATAAAGACGAGCCTCAAACCTTCTGGCACAAAGTAATTTGGAGTGATGAGACCAAAATTGAGCTTTTTGGCCACAACCATAAACGCTACATTTGGAGAGGAGTCAACAAGGCCTATGATGAAAGGTACACCATTCCTACTGTGACCCATGGAGGCTGATGTTTTGGGGAATGTGTGAGCTACAAAAGGCACAGGAAATTTGGTCAAAATCGATAGCAAAATGAATGCAGTAGGTTATCAAAAAATACTGGAGGAACATTTGCATTCATCAGCCAGAAAGCTGTGCGTGGGACGTACTTAGACATTCCAACATGACAATGATCCAAAACACAAGGCCAAGTCGACCTGCCTTGGCTACAGCAGAATAAAGTGAGGGTTCTGGAGTGGCCATCTCAGTCTCCTGACCTCAATATCATTGAGCCACTCTGGGGAGAACTGGAGGCTGCCAAGAGGAATGGGCAGCTTTAACATCTGAGAAGATAAAAAGCCTCATCCACAAATACCACAAAAGACTTCAATCGGTCATTGATGTTAAAGGGGGCAATACACGGTATTAAGGACTGGGGTATGTAAACTTTTGATCAGGGTCATTTGGCTAGTTTATGTTGTCATTATGATTTAAAAAAAAGAGTAAAGAGTTGATAATAAATGGATTCAGCCAAACACTAACCATGAGTGAAAGAAAAGTTTTTGTGTTATCATTCATATTCTCTAAAAAATGGCCAAGAAATCATAAATTCTGCCAGGGTATGTAAACTTATGAGCACAAC
This sequence comes from Lithobates clamitans, assembly GCA_037952925.1. Taxonomy (NCBI): domain Eukaryota; kingdom Metazoa; phylum Chordata; class Amphibia; order Anura; family Ranidae; genus Lithobates; species Lithobates clamitans. The sequence continues at coordinate 2,364,959 of JBBGZY010000271.1, forward strand.
TGTAAGTACTTGAATTTGGACCAGTATCAGACTCATGCCCTGTACAGCAGCACTCAGACTCAGAGTGAGAGAAGCACAAACAGCATTAGGCCCCTTTTGCACAAACAATCTGATCAATGTTTTCAGGAGGACCCAATTTGACTATCTGACCTGGGATGCCAAAAAACAGATGATGGATGGGGATCCGTTCCCCATCCGTCCGGCAGATCAGATGACAGTCAGATGGAAAATAGATAGGAGGTCCATTTCCATCCGAATGCCACATAGAGGAGAGTGGGCTGTGTCTGCTCCGGACCTGTAATCTGCTTGCTCAGTGGGGATCGGATCAGCAGAGACATCCTCCACTGAGTAGGTTGATGCTCTGGACGGCGCCTGCCCTGTGTGAAAGGGGCCTTAGTTGTGCTGCAGTGTTCATGTACATCCTGATAGAAGCAGAGGGGCTGAGAGATGAGCTCAACAGTCTGCTGCTACTTCTTTCACTCTCCAATCATGGGCTTGAAGAGAGCACTGCCTAGAAGAATCAGGCCTGCTTTGCCAGACAGGGATCTGCTGTGCGGCACAGCTACATAAACCTCAGGACTGAATGGACAGAAATACAACTCCTTTGTCAACTAAAACCATTCCCATATGTGTATTTCATACGTATATTTAGCTGTTTGCCTGGAGTTCAGCTTTAAGTTTTAACCACTGGGTATTTTGTCCAAGCTCCACATAGGTACTTGAACTTAAATTTAAAAAGCAAACACATGAATTCACTTGCATTGGTTGTACAAGGACGTGTTCACTGCTGAATAAGACTGCAAGCAAATACTGGTGATGTCAAATTATTGTGCTGTTGACAGCCTTGCGGGGACATTTTAGGACAAAATTTAATATGCAGCAGTGAATACAAAAACTGACACATGTATACACCCATTTTAAAGCTTACTGTTTTGTTGTGTCTAAAGGTTCTCCTTTAAGGTGCATTTGATGGTCGGCAAAGCATATTATGCAGAGCAGTTGTATTGGAGGTGAAATATGTGCATGATGCACCAAGGTGGCAATAAAAACTTAAATGCTCAAAAAAAGGCTATTCACAAAGTCACTCTTTCAGGCTGGGTTTACACTATAGAACACAGCCGCTCACAGCAGGAGTCCGGTGCATCTCCATTCACCGTATCAGGTCTGATTTTAGCCCAAATTTTTGGCTGAATTCGGACCTGAAAACGGACCAAAAGACGCACAGGGCTCCTGTGCAATTCGCACTGGAGCCGCTGGGGAGAAGTGTGAACTGGCTCCATAGAGAGCCGGTTGCAATCTCCTGTTGTTCGAATTGGATGCGGACAAATCCGCACCCAATTCACAATAGTGTGAATCCAGCCTCACAATCACAGAACGCTGAGCTGTGGGAAAAGCATGGGATGTGCATGCATGGGTAGGGAATGAAGTAATTTGTGAGTTGTCGAGGCCCCACTTCCAATTCTCAGTACATCCTGCCATCTACATCCTAAAAAGTAAGCATTGTTTTTCCAAACGAAGTACTGCTTGTAAATGTCCCAAAGACACTGAGTATAGGGATGTTTTATAACTAAAAGTGAACTAACCCTTTAAATTAAGCCTATTCATTTTCACCACAAATTCTATCACTACTTCAGAGCTGCCGTGTGGCCCATGTGTGAGAAAATGGCAGTTTACAGCAGAAACTTGCTAAGCTAGATATTTAGCTTTAAAGCCGATCTACAGCCAAAACTGTATTTTAAAATTTCACCAGAAAATGTTAAAAATGTCAGGGTTTTTTTTGCCTTCCTTATCTGTCCAGAATATACTGCAGGTAGTTAGAAAAAATCTCTACAAAGTGTGGGGCTATCCCCTTAGGCCTTGTTCACATAAGGTGTATCAATGCGTAGCCTGTGAAAGGGCAGTGTTTACCAGCACATGGATGCAAAAGTGTTCCATCTCCATCAAGGCAGTCCCATTAATGTCTATTGGGACAAAGTGGTTGCACGGAGACAGCCACTGCACCCAATATGAAATACTGTTCTGTGTGGGTGCACGACCCCAAATGCGATGTCAAACCCTCATCAGAAAATCCCTGATCAGGGGCTTCAGATTCTTCTTCTTCCTCAGAGTCCTGAGAAAGGAGAGATCTGAGTCTCAGACCTCCTCTTAAGGCTTCTGGAAGAGGCAGAGCCCTCCTGGGAAGAGGAACCCTCCTTACTAGTATGCGGTTCAGGTTCCCTGCTTCCCTGAGGGAAGTCTGAAAAGCCTTAAGTGTAGACAGCATCTCAGTTTGAACTGTAAGAAATTCTCTCATAACCTGAGATGTTTCCTTCCCTTTAAGCCTCTGAATACATTTTAAGCAAAAGGGTTTTGAATGGTTCCCGCATCTTTTAGAGTGGGCAGAGGATTTAACAGGATGGCTGGCAACCCCATGGGCAGTGGCGTCCTCCCCTGAAATAAAGGATACACAGGCACAAGATTAAAAACGGCACTATGTCACACAGAGGAAAGAAAGAAAGAGTCGGGATACCCTCCCCTATCACAACCTCTGGAGACCGGTCTGACTCATCCCCTGTGGTCTCCTCCATGGCCATGGACCCTGCGGGCCTCTCCTCGCGCTCCATTGCTGCCAGTGTCAATATAACAGATAGCCTAGCTGCACAGGAGAAGTGAGTGTCTGCTCCTCCTGGTTAAATCCTTTTATTCTGTAGGAGGACAGCGTCCTCCTCCTCGGATGCTGCTGGCATTTTGCCGGAGAGCGGAACCGGAAATGATGCGGGGCGCGATGAGCTCACTTCCGGAGCTGGGGAGGAAACTATGTCATTCCTCCACCAGACGCCGAGGAGATGGTGCCGTGCGCCCCCAGCTTAAATGAATGGCACCATCTCCTGTTACTAGCCCGCATGAGCCCAGCGGAGAAGAGGTAGCTAGTAATGCACACGGCATACCAGCCGCCTGCCTTCCCCCAGCACTGTCTCCGTTATATGAGGGTGATAACGGCACAGATGCAGGGGGGGGGGGGGGATCTAGTCCCTGCAGAACTCCCAGAACATACAGCTCCTTCGCCCTGAGAGGGGGTGACACATTGCATAAATCGAAGGATCCCAGGACTCTTCTGTTCTGAATGGCCACTGCACAGGTAAGGAGGGGAGACAGGATAATGGCCCCTGAAGTTCTGGGTACACCACTGTACCAGGGTCCTTCAGTCCTTAGGAGGGCTCTTCCCAATGCTGCCCCCCAGTAAGGGAAATGGATGGGGAAACCCCCCCCCAGGAAGGATACAGAAATCCTACTGGACCCAGAGGCTTCCCAATCTTGTGATCCGACTGCATTTTGGCTTGCACATTATTGGATGATGGATAGCAGCAGAGCTCTGCCTCATTTACAAAGCTCTGGAGCAACTTGCTTTTGCAGAGTGAGACTGCACTTTCAAAAGTGCACAGTCCATTTCCCTTTAGTAAATCAACCCCAAAATATCTCTGCCCTATTACTATCTCACATACATAGTGCCAGATAACTAGGCCTGTGTTCCAAACTTGTTGGGTAACAGCTGGGTTTTCTCATCACTGCAGATCGTCTTCAAGTTTCCGACACAAAGACAGACACAGCATTATCCTCAGGGGCTCCTGCAACTGGACTTTGCTGCAACATTCATCTGGAGGTATCTCTATAAATACCCAGGTGTATGTAACACAATTCCACCAGGACTCCTATTGGGCCCTTTGCTGATATCTCTGTGTACATTAAGGCTGCATATTCACACTACAGCGTTTTGAATTGGGGGCAGATTTGCAGCAGATCTGCTTGTGATTTGACAGCGCTGAGGTGTGAATGACAAAAATGTGGGACTCGAATTCAAGATGGCATTCATTTAAATGACACTTCAAATTGCGGTGCTGGTCTGCCACGATTGTCGCGCGATAAAACAAGCTGCAATCGTGGCAACCCGCATTGCATGTCGCCAAAAAATAGTTCAGGAGCTACCTTGAGGCAACATGCGTACCGCGATGCAGGTTGCCACAATTGCAGCATGTTTTATCACGTGACAATCGCGGCAGATCCACGCCACGATTTGAGGTGTCATTCAAATGAGTTGCATCTCAAATGCGAGTCCCGTGTTTTGTCATTCACACCTTGGCACTGTCAAATCGCGCTCAGATCCGCGGCAAATCTACCCGCGATTCAAAACACTGTAGTGTGAATGCAGCCTTAATGTGTGTGCTGTTATTAATCTTTTCCTATAACAAGCTTGATTTCTTTACTGGTGTGCATTTATATGCTTATGGTTATTGTTATATTTCCTATTTGCAGTAGTTCTGCTTTTAATTAGTTTGATCAGATTACTGGTTAATTTCCCAGGAAGGGAATCCCCTCTGTTTTAAGGCCTTGTCCTGAGTAGAGGCACGGCCACTCTTCCACTTATTAAAGGTTCTGGTATCTTTCGTTTCCATAATTTAACAGAGATATTTTAAGCAAAACTGCTAAATACACAGTTGAAATACATATTTTGACAACCTTAACTTGCCAGGGGATTTGTAATTTTGTACAGGCAGTCTTGTGGTTTATGCACATTTTGCACATGGGTGATACATGTAGTTCCTGATGAAGGATTTCATCTTTCTGGTTCACCACTGCAGCTTCCTATGCCACCTCTCCACCTGCAGCCTCCTCTTTGCATATTCTATCAGCATTGTATCTAGTGACTATAGGCTGTTCTAGGGAGTAGAGATGAGTTTGGGGTTCTTCAGACAGCTCTAACCCACATAAGATGCTGAGCGAGGAATGACCCAGCCCACAACTCATTGGTTTACAAAAAAGGAGTTTGGGCTAGAGGTCAATTCAGAAGACACCCAAACTAATTTCTACAAAAGACCAGTAATGCTAAACCAAGCAGAGCGCTCTGAAAATAAAGGTGTATGTATTACTAGAACATATGCAGTACATATGTATTTTAAGGAATAATTTAGCAGTTTGACCATAATTCTACTAGAGGCATTTATAAAACATGTACAGGCTGGAACCAGGTAATTTCTGCTCTTTACAAAAATACACAAAGTTGCCAGTTAGGCCTCTTTCACATGGATGCTGTTGACTTGTGATCTGCAGTAAAAAAAAATAAATAAATGTTAGCAGCGGCTGGCCTGTGGTTAGCAAGAGATCCGGAAGTGACATCCTCATTTTAAGAGGGATTTCATGCTAAAATCTCTTTACTGCACTGCAACCATATTTATTAAATGCTGTTGCAATGCAATTGCAGCATCGTGCCATTTAAGTCTAGGGGTGCCTTGGCGACATGTCTGACTTTTTTGCAGCAACACAAAACCTCAGCCACAAAATTGTGTATGGGCCATCCAACGGCCTTTGTTGGGTTTTGATAGGTGGCTGAAGCGCATTAAAAACACACCTTCATCGCATTGGTTTTTCCAACCTGACAATGCCCATTTAAAAGAGGCCCGGGCAGTGAAAAAAAAAAAACTAAAAAAATTAACACTTTAGAGGTATACAAAGAACAGAAAAGACTGTTTTCAGTCTGCAAAAGTGTTTTAGCAAGTGTAAGAGCAATTTCTAAAAAAAAAAAAATAAATAAAAAAAAAAGTGAAGAAAAATGTCTCCATTGCTAGGACCATTAAATTCCAGTTGTCACTTTAAATATCAGCAAAAGAGAAGTTTCTTGGTCCTCTACTTTTTATTAAACCTGCCCCAGTGTTTCTTCAGTAAGCAATTTCAGACATGAGTAGCAGTGTAATAACTGCAGGCCCTGCAATGGGTTAAGTACATGATAATTAGCCCCCAGACAGCAAGACTCCAGAGAAAGACTAGGCAGGCCCTTACCATAGCAGCTGCGGCTGTTTGGTTCACCTGGTGCTGAGCTGCCTTTATTTTGGCTTGCAGGTGTGCAGGGGGGTGAAAGTACTTGCATTTTTCCCTAGAGCATCTGCCTTTGATGTAATCCATGCAAACCGTTACAGTATTCTCGTTGGTGTCAATCATGGCAATATCTATTGGGTGGGCATAGCGGCAGTCATTTTCTCCTCGGGTACAATTCCCACGCTGGAATTCTCTGCAAACCTGGACAGGAGAAAAAAAAAGTGTCTTTAATATGAAATTAAAGAAAGATGTGCATTTTGTTCCACTGAGTACATACGACACACCACAGTCATTGTTTCAGGTTAATATGTGGATATTAAATTAACAGGAACTTCTCCACCAGTAATACACACACACACACACAGGCTGTTGGCCAATCAGGGTTCTACGGATTTGTACAGCACTGCACATACCATCCAATCTATGAAATTCCATATGCAGGTGCTTGGATCAGGGATTCAAATGATTAATGCCTGAAAGTACACTGCCATTTTTGCTCGGAAAGCATGGCATATTTGTTTTCAAGACCTGCATATACTTTAACACAACCCATTATCAAGCTTTAAAGTCACCCATCCATTTTAAATGGTCTGGATGCATTAAAAAAAAGCCAAACTCATGGCAAAATAAAAAAGTTACTTTTGCATTTGAGCTTCCACTCCTTTGCATAAGGTAGGCATTTCTTTTGGCCTAGAGGGAACAGGAAAAGCAGTTTACTTCCTTATCCCAAGCTCCCACAGGCCTATTCTAGCTGCACGACCTGTCACCAGAGGCTGCTTCTCTGCATCACATGGATGTCACCATGTATAATGCAGGACCATTGGTGCTGCATTGTAAGTGAGGACGCAGAGGGTAGGCCCACAATCTGGAGTGTCAGAAAGAGGAGAAGAGCACTGGCTGCTAGGGGAATGAAAGGTAAGGTAAATAAAACTGCTTGTGTTCCAGCATTTATTCCAGAGCACATACTGGTCAGTAAGGATAAGCTCAGGCGTGTTCACAACTGCACATGCAGAGCCCACCAGGAAGTCGGCACTGCACAGCACTAATCACTGACAGTGAGACATTTTCCTGATCTGCGGCTGCAGAGATCAGGAAACGTCTCACTGCTTGCGATAAGCGCTCCACAGTGCCGACTTCCTAGAGGGCTCTGCACGTGCGGTTGTGAACATGCCTGAGCTTATCCTTACTGGCTAGCTGTGATGCACACACCTCTGTTATTAGTAGGGTCACTCAGATTACTGCCTCAGGTCAGATTTACTTCTTTCTAGGTCAGCTCTCAGCTCGCAGAGGTCAGATATTCGTTCACTGTCCAAAGGAGGATGATGAACAGGTGACATTGAAAGTTGCATTGCTGAACATTTAGGGCAAGGTGTCAGTATCCCCTGATCCCAGAACCCCAGGCAAGGTATATCGCCAACGTGGGCTCCCTCAACAACTCTCCTCTCCACCAGAGCTCAGTTGCTCCAACAGAATAGGGATGTCTAATATGGGAGGGGATCTGTAATATCATCCACCTGGTTAAACTTCAATTCCCGCAATAGAGAGGTGGCAAGCAGGAACGGGGATCTATGGGTATATTAGAGACGTGCAGTCGGAGGCAGAGTCTCACCTGCCATGAACATAAACAAAAAAAAAATGATCGTACTGAGGGTCGTATCTCGGCTGGGGTCAAAGAGATTTTGGGGGTTGGGTAGCTGAAGTCCTACCCCACTACTGGTCAAAATTTGGGGCTCATGCCACCTATAGTTCTGGAGATACGGGGCTCCTTGAGCAGCCTGTGAGAAGCTGCATACAAAGCGGGCAGTTTAAATACAAGCTGGCACACTTGGTGTGCAGCAGACAGAGGATGAGCTCACAGCGCCTCTCACTAGACAGCTTGGAGCCTTGGACCAATGGTAAAGCACCATTGGAACAAGCTGCCCAATAAAAATGCTGCAGTGGAGGCTGTCCTCTCAATGCAGTGTCATAGAAGGGGGCATGTGTCTAAAAGACACATGCTCCCTTCCAACCCAGCCCTCTTAACTAGAAGGAAAAAGCATGGGTTTATAGGTATAAGAATTACCCATAATCCTATGTTTTTCTCATACAGTTAAGAGGGAGAATAAGAATCTGCTGCCTGCTGAAAAGGTACTGTTTTAATCAAGCTAAATCATATATTATGCTATATGTTATAACATAATAATTTATTGTTTATCTATATACACTGCAAAATTACTGGTTTGAAGTTATAACTTCAAACTTTAGTAATTTGTCCGTTAAGCCACCTGCTTGAGTACAGTTTTTCAAAATATAGTAAAATTACCCTAAAAACAATATATAATAATTATTTGTATATTACTTATGGTAATTAACCACTTGCCACCCAGGCCAATTCTGACACTTCTCTCCTACATGTAAAAATCATAATTTTTTTGCTAGAAAATTACTCAGAACCCCCAAACATTGCAACTTTTTATGCTACACGGTATTTGCACAGCAATTTTTCAAACACTTTTTTTGGGGAAAAAAACTTTCACGAATATAAAAAACACAAAAAGGGTTGTAAACCCTTGCGTTTTTTCACCTTAACCACTTGCCGACTGCCGCACGCCGATGTACGTCCAAAGTTTGCCGGCGGATACAGTTGTTATGGCAGCAGCTAGCTGCCATAACCCCAGTATCCCCGTTTTCGTGCGGCGGTCGGCTTTCAGATAAAAGTGGTCTCTGCGGCGGATCCGCCACAAAATCACTTTTAATCGGTGGTGGGAGAGGGGCCACCCCCCCCGCCGCCCTCCGCCGCTTACCGAGCCGTCGGTAGCGACGGAGGCGATCGCGTCCTTCTCAGTGCTGTGCCTGGAGACGAGTGAGGCTAAGATTGCGCCCACTCGTCTCCATGACACTGCTGGGCGGAAGGGACATCAAAACGTCACTTCCGCCCATACGTCTTAAAAGGCACATTTTTTTCAATGTCATTTTTTTCAATGTCATTTTTTTACATGATTTTTTTTTTATTGCATTTTAGTGTAAATATGAGATCTGAGGTCTTTTTGACCCCAGGTCTCATATTTAAGAGGTCCTGTTATGCTTTTTTCTATTACAAGGGATGCTTACATTCCTTGTAATAGGAATAAAAGTGACAATTTTTTTTTAAACCGTGTAAAAATAAAATAAAATAATGTAAAATAAATAAAAAAAATTTTTTTTTTAAAAACCCCCTGTCCCGACGAGCTTGTGTGCAGAAGCGAACACATACATGAGTAGCACCCGCATATGAAAAAACGGTGGTCAAACCACACGTGAGGTATCGCCGCAATCGTTCGAGCGAGAGCAATAATTCTATCCCTAGACCTCCTCTGTAATGCAAAACATGCAACCTGTAGAATTTTTTAAACGTCACCTATGGAGATTTTTAAGGGTTAAAGTTTGACTCCATTCAACAAGCGGGCGCAATTTTGAAGCATGACATGTTGGATCAATTTACCCCGCGTAACATTATCTTTCACAATATAAAAAAAAATTGTGCTAACTTTACTGTTGTCTTATTTTTTTATTCAAAAAAATGAATTTTTTCCAAAAAAAGCACGCTTGTAAGAAAGCTGCGCAAATACGGTGTGAAAAAAAGTATTGCAATGACCGCCATTTTATTCTCTAGGGTGTTAGAAAAAAATATATATATAATGTTTGGGGGTTCTAAGTAATTTTCTAGCAAAAAAACCTGTTTTAAACATGTATACACCTAAATTCCAAAACGAGGCTGGTCCTTAAGTGGTTAATGCATCCTATGCATTAGGGTGAAAAAACACCTGGCAGTGACCAGCCCCCCAGTTTTACTTACCTGAGCCCTGGAACTTCACCCAATGGGGACACCCTGTCCCTCTACCCCAGGGTTTTCAGCTCTTGATTGGATAGATAGGAGCGCGCCATTGACTTCCGCTGCTGTCAATAAAATCCAATAACACGGGTGCCGGGGCCAAGTCCTACATTCGGCGGCTATAGCCGCAGAATGCTGGACTCTGGAGTGTGCCCGCAAGGTAACCCCAGAAGAGGATGATCGGGGCCACTCTGTGCAAAATGAGCTGCACAGTGGAGGTAGGTATGACATGTTTGTTATTTTTTTTTTTTTAAACGAAGCTTTACAATCACTTTAAGTTAGCCCGATTATTTGTATAATGTGAAAGATGATGTTACGCCAAGTAAATAGATACCCAACATACTCGTGGAATGGCAACAAACTTCATTACTTAAAAATGTCCATAGGCATTAAAGATTTATAGGTTAGATGTTAAGAGTTTACAGATGAGGTCTAGTGCTAGAATTATTGCTCTCTCTAACGTTCATGGCGTATATAACCTGTGTGCATCTGGCTCTGATACTAGCCAGTGCCTCTCACCAGCCACTGACCTCACTGCACGTCCCTGGGGTATATCTTTCTGTGTAAATGGGCTATCAGGAGGTACCGTCACTCTGCCATGAAAGTGTCTCTAATAACTACACAAATCATCTGCCTATAGCATAGAAAGTGTGCGTAAGCCACAAGATTAGTAGCTTAAACAGTAAACATACCATATACATATTTCATATATGAGATACTGGTGGTTTTCTTGGCATTTTGCTTTTCAACCCTATAGAAGCTGTGTGCCTTTTCCCGTGGCCTCTATGTCTTGGCAAGACTACCCCTTAATATTTTTCTTCCAACAGGACATGTTTCCACTAATGGTGATGTTGTTTCTGTGACTGTAACATTTATTTAATACCAATAGCAAAAACTAACAGAAGAAATTTTCTTTTTTTTTTTTTGGTACAGAGCAATCAGAAGTTTTACTGCTGGAAAACGGCAAATAGTTAAATTTAGCCTAAAGTGATTTGCCACGTGCTTAATACCCAAAGACATTTTTATTTTCCTTCCTTCTTAATACAGGAACAAAATGTCCTGGAAAGTGCAACACCAAAAAATCTGCCACCTTTTCACTGAACATGCTTACAATCCCTATACGCCCCTATTTGCTGGGTGTGCCCATAATGAGGAGCTATGGAGCATTTTCCCCGGGGTAGAGAGGCCACAAAACAAATATGAAGTTATAAGTCTTACATTTTCTATACTAAAGTCCGACAACACTGCCAAGAGCAGTGGATGATGAGAAATATAAATGGGCTTTTCAAAGTAATTCTGTAAAATGGTGAGCCTGTAAGCCGTAGATCAAATCCATTTCAGACACCATCCTGCCATAACAATATAGACTACACTTCTGCACAAAATGTGGATTGAACCAGCAGTGGCCCCTCTCCCCACAATGTTCTAGCTGTAAACGTACACAGCTTTTGGAAACCAATTTGTAAACTTCAGGATAGGAACTTTGGCAGTTTATAATTTAGGTATGGTAATTTTTACATAGTTGCATTGATCCAGTTTGGCAAAAGTAAGTATGAATATAAATATATGCCATATTTTTGGGATCCCTGTGGAACCCCCGTGGGCATCGCTACTACAGTGATTGGTGGGCATCACTACTACAGTGATTGGCGTTAGCTCTTTGATCCATTTAGGGAACACTTTGCATTTTCTCAACACATGCAAAGTGCTCTCTGATTGGACAAGATGGACTACACCTTGTCCAATCAGAGAATGTTTTGTGGGATCCCACAGGTATGGCACATACATACTTACAGGCTGAACCAATGTAAAAATTGCCATATCTACACTTCAGCTTTAAAGTAAAGCTGGCTGAATCATTGCAGAGATAGCCATCGGATTAACATGGTAGTGAGTCAACTAGCATTGTCTGAAGGTCAACAATGATGCATTGGGATATAAATGAAAACAGATGGAATTTATATGCCCAAGCTGAGTTAGTATGTAGCAGTCTTAGGCTAAATACACATGGGCAGTTAGGGGCATACGAAAGATTCCTGCACATGTATGGGAACAGCTGCGGCTGGGAAGCCTGTACAAAGCAATGACAGGTTGATAGAAGCCATGGATGTCTACGGCTGTTTGCATGTATTCACATATTCAGTGGTTACCTGCAGTTAGGGACAGATGATCGTCCATGGATGTCTTCACCACCAATCATCTGTCCATAACTGCAGGTAATCTCTGGAGGTGTGAATACAGAATAATGTAGCCTACAAGCTGAACTAAAGTTTGCTGCGTGGGGGGGGGGAATGTTGCCTTAATGTGCCAGTATGCACAGCATACCAAGATACTCTCCTAGGCGACATGACATTTTTCAGTATATTGTAGTGTGCAGCACTTACAGCATGTTCTCAAGTATAATATAATTTCTTAGTACATGTTTACGCTGACTGAAGTTCACTTTTAGTATCAAAAGTTACAGTTTTAAGTTTTTTTAAATATATCTATCCATCTAGTGCAGCCATTACATAGATGACATTTGAGAAAAGCAAGGAAAATGGATAAATAATTTTGTATTGATTTTCACTTCTTATCCCATCATTTCCTACAAGACAGTCATTTACTACTTTTATTTCATTAAATGTCAACTAATAAAACAGGCCTTCCTCTGCCTGGCTTCTGGGAGCCATTAAAGGGAATAGAATTCTGTGGCTGTGAAAATGTCATGCACATGTTATGTACTGCATTCTATTAGTTGTTATTCTGGACCTGGAAAAAAAGCAGACTGGCTGTAATGCCTAATCCTAAAAATGTGATTCATATACATGTGCTTTGTTTCAGGAAAACCAAGGGACGGCAGTCAAGTGCAGCATACTCCTGCACAAGACGTAGGTAACCACAGTATGTAGCTGCTAGAGTGTCATTAAAAAATGAAACCTCATCTCTGGGGAAAGGAAAAAAAGTCTTCCTTGCAGAGGGCTGCCCCTGCACTGCAAGGGTTAAATTCTTGTTATTATCTAGGGGTACCGGAAAAAGCAGTTTTACCCGCCTTATCTCTTGCTCCCCAGCAGTAGGCACTCCCCTCTCCTCTGGTGGTGGACTGCTCCTTGGTATACTCATGTTCAGTACAAGGCAATAGGCCCTGTATTGTACTTGACGTCAGAGGACTTGTGACTGCATGGGCATATATGAGAAGAGGTTGACCATTTTAGCAGTACTGTCTGTGGGAAGGGAGGATCGATGAAGTAAAAAAGTTTTCTGGTACCCTAGACCAAAACAAGCATTTAACCCTTGCAGCAGAGTCCAGCATGGAGGGTGTTTGTTTTCCCTGGAGTTCAGCTTTAAACTTCTCTATCATAAGAATTTCCAGTAATGACACTGGTGTCACAGAGCACCAAAGGTGAGCACAAATGAGACCAGTAGAATCAGTTTACCTTCAGAGTCTGCACAAGCTGGTAGGGAAAGGGAAGGAGGGGCATAAGTCCCTTCTTTGACTCATTCACTTGTGTATGTAAATTAAAGTTTGAGCTATTGAGCTCTGTAAACATTGTGTGGGAAAGAAGGTAAGACTAACCTGGCAAACAGGAGAAAAGGAGCCCAGAGCTCCACCTGCTGGCTGTAAATGTAAGTATGAAATATTAATATACAATATTTCATATTTACCTGGTGTAAAATTATAAAACATGTTAAGATATTTTAGGAAAAAAAAAGAAAAAAAGAAAAAGAAAATGAAAGAAAGAATAAATGGACCAAGAAAGAAAGAATGGAAAGATAAAGAAAAAAAATGAAGAAAGAAATCCAAAGATCATAACACATTTAATCCAGTAATGTATTAACAAATTATATGTATTTTATATCCATCTAGTATAAATACCATAATATGTCTTTATAGTAACTTCATGTAATCTACTTTAGAACAGAATTCTCCTTGGTAGGGGTAGTATTGTAAGGCAATCTCGGCTTTGTTGTTTTGCTCAGTACAGTCGAACACTGAAGATGCTTAGAGGAGAGCAGATGATTTGATCAATGTGCTGGTTTCACATTCATTGTCCACACAGCACATTGGGAGAAGAAATGTGAATAAGGGCCACTTTCGCATATGAGCATGCATTAATGCAACGCTCAGATGTAATGTACAAAAAAATGCATGCACCATTTTTGTGACACCGTGAACTACAAAATATACCTTGCTTTACAGTACACTGCAATGCAGATATATTGGACTGCCATTCAGAATTAATGGCACTGCAGTTTACCAATGCACATAAATCGTAACACATCGTGCACACATTACCACAATGCAGCAGTGTGAACCAGACAGCTAGGCGCACACCTAGTTGCTAAGGAGTGGTGCGTTAAAGCACAAAAGTTTTTCCACATAATAGCCTTAGCTGCCATCAAACCTGCACTTTTTTGACAGCATATCACACTACTACGCACTTTAGCACTTGGCTGAGTCTTTTACTGCTGTGCAGTGTGCCTTTTTCAGCAGGGTGCGTTAGGGCGACATTCAAAAACCAATGCATCGCACCATCACAAGCAGCGCATGGTGCCTCCCATTGTGGTAATGCACAAGGGAATGGGCATGTTCCCAAATGGGATAATGAGAATGGGGCCTAAGGCTATGCTTTCCATGAGCACAATTTATTTTTTCTCTGTGGTGTTGAAGTGGACTCATGCCTGTCTTGAGAGAAACAGCTGATAGTAAGGGTATGAAATCTAGTGCTGATCACATTGTTCACCTGTGATCGACTGGCACTGCGTCCTGTCCTCTCCCCTTTCTGAAGATTACAAGTGGAACACTCAACATTGCACAGCTGAGCTGTGTTGGCAATTTGCTCGGGTCCTGCAGTCTACAGGTATAACTTTAATCATGTTTTCTACATTGACTTATAAGGGTGGGCCTCATTACTGTGATTTTAGGAAGAAATTAGTGTTAAGCTGTGCACATGAAGGACACTGGCAGTTATGAGTAATGTGGGACACTTAATTGAGTTCCTGAAATTATGTTTTTTTTATTTTTTTTGCCTGAATTTTGGCTTTAAATCTCCTCCATCTAAAGCTCTGTATACATTGACTATTTTAATTCAGGTTCCCCCTTACCACACTATAAAGTGCGGATGGGTCAATTATGTTCTGTGAGCCGCAGCCGGTACCTAACAGAATACCTGATAGGATGTCAGGTGTCAGGCAGAAGGGGACCAACGAGGCCACTCACCTACAACATTTTTATAGTGAGTATGCAGCTTTAGTGTAGAGATCGGACTTCAGAACTGTAACAGGCTCCAGAGGAACACCAATAAAAGTTCTGTACAGATACATAAAACTTTAAAAATGTCAACGTTTAAATATTCATTAAACAGGAGAAAGCCTAACACGTGTTCTCCGGTTCTCTAATCTAGCCTATTTAAAATTTTACACTGCAATGTGACCATGGAGAAAATTACCCACAGAGTTATGCAATTAGTCACTTCAAGAAATCAAGTTAGGTAGAAGTGGGAAGCTATTTAAATGCAATTTATATGCACAGGATGAGTTTCTATCTTTACCAAGGCAAACCACCTACCTCAAGTTTGTCTGTGCGCACCAGTTTCTGACCAGCAGAGCCACCGGGAACTGTAACCCCTGGATTCCCCGAAACCAGGACAGGCGTATTTTGTAAGAGCTCAGCGGGAACCAGGCCCATTCCTGGAGAGACATGACTCAAGTATGGGCTAAAAGCCATGGATGGGCTTGTTGCAAGTGATGGAGTCACAGGGAATGTGGTCTGTGGGAGGAAAACAAAGAAAAGGCAATATTGTATTAAACCATGTTCAGATAATATGTAGAATAATCTAATGACCTAATACTTCTTTTAAGGAGATATTACCACAGACATTACCACTAACGAACAGGGATAGCAGATTTTTCAGTAGTAGTAATACACTTATTATGATTTTGCTGCAGTGTTGTCACCCATTCCTACAGTATGTAATCATGAGTTGGACTACAAGTAACCATGCTAATGCCCTGTCCGCTGTAATCACTGCGATAAACCAATTATGTTAAGCCATTGCTGGAGCATGCACACATCTACAGGAAGTTCCTACAAAGAGTCTACATCAGGGATATGCAATTAGCGGACCTCCAGCTGTTGCAAAACTACAAGTTCCATCATGTCTCTGCCTCTGGGTGTCATGCTTGTGGCTGTCGGAGTCTTGCTATGCCTCATGGGACTTGTAGTTCTGCAACAGCTGGAGGTCCGATAATTGCATATCCCTGCTCTACATGGTGTGCACAGAGAGAAAACATGAACAAAGGAAGGGGAAAACTGGTAATTTTTTTTACATAAAAAAGGACAACATGAATCTCTTTTACTTATATTGAGCTGCAAAATAAAGCCAGCTCAATGTACATGAGATATCAATATTCAAAGACCTGTAAATATACTGCATCTCATTTCCACTGTTAAAAAACTATTCAGACCATTTTATTCCCTTTAATTTCCATACTAAAAGGGCATGGAATTGACCTGGTTTGCATCATCGCAGCGCTTACCCACTTACAATGTCTAGATAAGTTACCCCTGTAATAGGGAGAACAGGGGGTGTGTAAATGACAGGGAGAAGAGACAGTTAATGGCTGTTCAATGCTGCCTTTTGCACAGCCTGGATGGTGCAAAATCTGGTGCAGCACTGCATGGTAGTCAATCCGCTTCTAAATTCAGCTTGTTCAATTAAGCTTTGACCAAAAAACCTGGAAGCGGATTAGTTTTTATGCAGAGCTGCACCACATTTTGCACTCTCCAGTTTTAGTAAATGAACCCCAAAAAAATTGAACAGGAGATCCAGGATGAAAGTCACCTACCTTTCTACTAACCCACTCCAAAGCTTAAACCGGAACACAAGTTTCCATTATTTTACTGGCTTACACCATCACATTTGCAATTTTTTTATTTATTTTTTTATATATAACACATACAAGTTGTAAAGGAAGACTTAATCTCCAGGATATTTCTCTCTTTTTAGATTTGATAGAGCGGTGATAGGTCAGAACCACTGTCAGGTTTATATATGTATATATATATATATATATATATATATATATATATATATATATATATATATATATATATATATATATATATATATATATATATATATATATATATATATATATACACACACACATACACATATATACATATACACACACACACATACACACTCGGTTACTACTACCAACTGGCTCTAATGGAGAGAATTCTTCAGCCTAATACAGAGAGCAATAAAAACCCAACAGAGGCTTTAACCCCATTAAAAAAAGCACATTTGGGCTAAAGTTGGTTCGCACTGACAGCAGCTTTGAAATTGCACTACTTCAGCCATTATTTGTGAGTATTATTTGTCAGTGTGATTTCATGTGCGGCTTGTGACATCTGTGCAACTTCGTGCACGGACGTCAATGCTTGTCGCACACGAAATAGCCAAAAATACTACAGCGAATTGGTTGACAATAATAAATGGTAACTCCTGGTAAAATGTGTCTGGAAATACAAGGTTTAACCTGAATCATGTTTCTGTCCTTATTACAGACAAATACATCTGTCAGATCACATGGGAAGCCACCCAGCAAATCACATGATGATCACATGCATTGTGTTCCTGGAGTATTGAGCATGTGTTAACAGCCCACAGACATTTTCTGAAAATGGCATTCAATGCAGAACCTTTAATAATGCAGAAGCTGATTAAGTGAACTAAAAGGAGAATCTATGATGCTACTTAAACACTGCAGCCCATGGCAAAATACACTGGTAATGGATCACAACTCATTTACTAATATACATTTTTGTTTGCCATCTATATATTATATATAAATTTACGCCGTGTGAACCTTCACACTCGTGCATGCGTTTTTCTGCAGTATGTGCAGCTACTGTATGTGTGCTTTGGGGTGCCATTTGAAAATAACAGCACTACAACACACCTGTGTTAATATGGGTTTTGGCCATAAATTGTAATACTTACATTTTACCACATATTCCCCTAACACACTAGTGTTAAGCTACCCTTTGTCATCTTATGCCCAGCTTCAATAAATGAAGAATCTACAGGATGCATTATTGACTTCACCATTGAATTGGATGGATTTCCCCTGTGGCTTTATACCAGCACTTTGTAAAGCATTATGAACATACTACTAAATGCAACTATACTGTTTGTGTGCCACTTAAATGATAACTAATAGCAATTTGTTTTTAGATTTGATAGAGCGGTGATAGGTCAGAACCACTGTCAGGTTTTATTACTGTCTGTGTTGCTGTTAAGAAGATCACTCTTCTTTATTTGCCCTGGTCACCAATGTCACTAGGAATTAAAGTGTTGCCATCAGAGAAGGAATACAGGGGAACATATTCTAATGGGGATGCTTGTTATTTGACAACTGCCCTAATGGGGATACCATCTCTTAACAGAAAGATATCCTCTCCAAAAAAGAAAAGCAGGTTGATGCTGGAAGTCACTTTCCTGGTGCCAACGTGGCACATACTACCACATGTATGCTGCCGTGGATTGACGCCAGAAAAGGAAAATTACAGTAGGTATTTGATACAATTTTCCTGGCACCAACATGGTAGCATACATGTAGTTATATGCTGCCATAGATCGGCACCTGGAAAATTAAGAAGGGACAATTTTCCATTATAATCTTGCTGAAGAATAAATAACTATGCATGGCTCAGGTTGTGCAACTCACTACGCTGTCGACCAATCAGGAGGAAGAGATTAGGCTTCATTACCTGCTGCCTTTGAAGGGGAGAAAGCCTCTACATACATGGAAAGTCTGAGACAAGATCAAGTGTGGCTTTGGCACAGTCTTCCAAAAAAAATTACAGTATTTACAGAACCAGATAAGACCTGATATTTGTTTAGTGACTTTGATGTTGTCAAATTCATAAAGATAAGCAGGCTTAGAAGGCCAAGTCTTATCAATGGACAAGAATGACTCTGCCAAAAAAAAGTTCTACCACCAACAGAGGCCGAACTGCAATGGGGGAAAAAAAAAAAAAAAAGATGATGTAAAAGGAAGCAGCAAGGATAGGATGTACAAATTGGAAAGCAATTTCCTACAACCAAGAGGAACAGCAGGAACTCTTGAAAGTTCACCCTAGAGCAGTGATGGCGAACCTTGGCACACCAGATGTTTTGCAACTACATTTGCCATGATACTCATGCACTCTGCAGTGTAGTTGAGTATCATGCGAAATGTAGTTCCAAAACATCTGGGGTGCCCAAGTTCGTCATTACTGCCCTAGAGTCTATAATACCTATAAAGCATGGAGGATAGGTTCTTAGCTGAACCTTCATATCTGTAAATGTAAAATTATATATATATATATATATATATATATATATATATATATATATATATATATATATATATTTATTGGCCCTACCATCAAGAGTTAAAGAATGTGAGATGGCCTCAACAGCAAAAGGCTTAAGCTATCTGTAGACTACTGAAGCAGAGAACAAGCTTTTATCATGATGTATATGAAAAATCCATTCTTAATAAGATGCATATTCTGGTTTAATTCAGAGATTGTAAAGTTAAAACCACCGCCATCATGTATGCACATTATGGAAAGTGAAACTTGCCAACGCAAAATGCAGGATTTCTGGTGTACATTAAATTAACTCAACAGCTGCTAATTACAGAAGCTCTGTACATGTAACTTTTCACTTAGTGACATTATGTTAAATTGCCATTACTTTCCTGGATCCCTCTCAGTCTCTGATGATGAGCTCTGAGTGCAAGTCTTTAAAAATAATAGACAACTTAGAGAAAGGTTTGAGGTTAAGTGGCATCCGTGCACATGATTATTCATGACCAGTACAGATGCAGCGTTTAGAATGTTACTATCCCCCCCCCTAACCCCCCCCTCTTATTGATTAGTCAGTATTTAAATGTTGTGTGTCACCTTAGTACAATCTGCAAAGAGTGTATAAATGTGCCATTTTTAGAACAAAAAATATTTCTGATGCGTTAAGACTGAAGAAAAGAAAACTAGACAAAACGGGAGTTGCTGCCAATAGGTACCTAATGTAAGTTGTATAGACGATACTTTTTTCTTGTTTAAGAGATTTGAAGCAGTTTGACACTTTTGCAATCCCTTGCATTCCATTATGCATGCGCATTACCACACAATATGTTGCCCGATAACATGCATTGTATGGAGGCAGCTCAGTCTTGCTGTTGAATTGTTATGGAGTCATCTCTAGAAGTAGCGATTGATCACTAAACAGATGGCACCAAAGGCTCTGAAGTATAGTGCACAAGTAGCATATAGTAATGATCTCGCTTAACTGCATAAGGCCCCAAACATGTGATTGATTGCTATTGCATGCTACTTATGTAGTTTACTCTGCAATCGCAAAACACGTTCGGGTGCCATTCATTTTCAAAAGGCACTTAAAATGTGGTGTGGTTTTGCTGCGATTATTGCACAGCAATAATCGCATAATGCACTCCTAAACCCTGCACTCTGTCCATAGCGCAATCCTAAACTACACTCTGTACATACCGCACTCTTCAACCCAGCACTCTGTATGTAGCGCACCCCAGATACAACCGGAGGGCAATCATACTGCTGATGTGGCCTGCAACGAAATGCAGTTTGACACCTCTGCTCTAGAGGTTTGAGAGGGGGAGGAGTTTATCATAACTATGAAGATACTGGTACACAGAGTTAAACGAAAGCATAAACTAGTTAGGATGCATACTCTGCAACCAAGTGGTATTTTCTATGGATCCTTTTGTGCTGGGAAACAAGCAGGAGTGATGAGAGATTTCACAAGGTATTCAAAACACATGACAGAAACCACAAAACCCAGTAGATCTGTCCTATTTCCATATTAAATAGAATTGGGAACAGTTGCGAAACTCATGATCTTCTGTCACTGTCATTGTTAGCAGCCAAGCTAGAAAAATAGCACACTATAGCAGTTATTACAAAAAATATAAATAACTCATGGCACCAATATATGCTTAAAAAATAAGTGATTTAGGTAAAGTTAATGGACGCAAAAGTGGCACCCAGATCATTTATTTGCGGAATAGATCATTTATCAGGAGTTCAAGCTCTAAAGTTGAATATTCTGCATCAGTTAGTGGGCAGGAGCTGGTAGCAAGTATACTCAAACCCAGATTTGCACCAATCAGCTGCTGTGTTGCTGGATCATTAACAGCTGCTTAACTGGAAGAAGCAGTCCTGGCATGAAATCTATGACTCATCTCAGCATCTTCAAGATCGATCTACAAGATATATTGTACACTGTTTACGTCACTGTATATTTTATAGTACTATATATAGTATATTTTTAGCTTATGTTCTAACAGGCCTAAAGACCCAAAATATGACTAGGCAGGACATCCGTTCTGGTGACTCCTGCTGACCAAATATCTGGTGACCCTACCAGTCCTTCTGCTCTCCTATTTCAAACTGACTATGCCACGTATGGAAGTAAATCCATCTCAGCATTGTCAGTTTTCTTCTTAGCATGCTACTTGGGAGCACAGCCGGCCAGTAACCAAAATAGTCAGACGTGTGCCGACATGCTTCCCTGCACAGCTAATTACTGCAAAAATCGGTGTACCGCTCTATTCCTGCCTCCTGGGAACATCCTCTGCACAGCTCTTTAGTGGGAAGATCAGTGTACTGCTGTTTCTCTGCCTTTTGCTGACAAGTCACAAGGTGAGTGGCTGCAGCAAAGGTTGATCTATGTTAAACATTAATGGGCATCGTCAGAAACAACACAGTCACCAGGATTTGCATGAGTACCATCTCTTAGCCAGGATATTAGTCCAGGAAGTGCAAGCTCAAACACAAGAACAAATGGAGTGCTGAGTTCAGATTAAGAGTCGCTAAAATTGTCATTGGGTACACTGGCTCCAGTTCAGCAGTACTCCACAAAACTGAGACCACCCTCAGGAACAGGGAAAGGACCCAGAGTAGAGAATTCACACACACTTAATCTAATGAGAGCGCAAAACAAATGTCCAAGGTAATTTAATGATAAAATTCATTCAAAGCAGAAGCCAATGCATTTCAGGGGCCAAACATACTCCCGCTTCACCCGGGCTACTTGTTTTGTAAGCAGGAGTGTGTTTGGCCCCTGAAACACATTGGCTTTGTTCTGCTATGATTTAATGTTAGCATTAAATTACTTTGGACATTTGTTTGTCGCTCTCATTGGATTATATGTATACAGGAAGTAGAAGAGGACCCTGGAGGATGCCAAAGCAGATGGAGCCCTCCTCCCAGAGAGAAAGGCAGATGGAGATATTAGGGCATCTTTCACTTAGGCGGACCAAATCGGGTCCACCTGTCAGTTTTTTTTTTTTAGGTGGACCCGATTGAACCATCCACTGCCCTCTATGGAGCAGCAGACGTAAACGGACATGTGTGTGTTTTCATTTGCCGACATCTGATCCTACCTGCTAAAAACCAAAGAATGGGGGATCCGTTCTCTATCCGTCTGGTGGATTGGATAACTGTCAGATGTAAACGGACTCCCCATAGAGGACAGTTGGCTGTTTCCGTGTCTGCTCTGCACAAGCGGAGCAGAACCAAACTTGTCATTTGCCTGCTTAGCGGAGATCAGCAGACAGATTCCCGCTGAGCAGGCAGATCCACTGGCATAGTCCGCCCACGAGAAAGAGCCCTACAGCATAAAGAATTGATCTCTGGAATATGGGAGAGGCAAGTGTAAGGCTATAAACCACCCTTGCCTTTGTGGCTAAGCTGTAAAATTCTACTCCCTGCAACTTTAGTATACACCCCCCCCCCCCCCCTGCAGTCTGTTGGAAAATTCCTATACATTCTTATAAAACTGAAGCACATGGTGCAGCGTGTAGTTTAGGGAGGCATAGTGAGACCAGAAGAAAGCTGCAGTGCGCCCAATTTTAGGTCAGGGTTAATTGTAATTTACAGCTTCACTTTTTACCTTCTCCAAATTCAGAGACAGAACGTTCATGGAGTTCTTTAAAGTCTCTAAAAATGAAGTAACAAAATCAGTACATGTAGTATGAATTCCGCAGAGGGACATAACAGGTGAGTTACTTACAATTGGCTGTAGCTGGGCGCCGGGGAGCATGAACTGCATCTGCTGTGCAATCATGGCAGCAGCTGTCTTTTGCTGTATAAGGTTATTTCGTCCATTGATTTCTAGCTGTGTTTTTAAGTGCGGCGGAGGGTGCAGATATTTACAGTTTTCTCTTGTACACCGGCCCTGGGGAAACAAAAGGAAGACAACAATATCTTTAAGTTATGATGTGTGTCCATAACAAAGTTGTATATCTACAAAAACGGCTGTGTGCTATTCAACTCTACAAATGTACAACAAAGACGCCAAACTTCTTACAGATATATCCAGACCCTCACTAGACTACACTGGCATATGTATAGCAGTACCCATCAATGGCGGCCGCTCCATTATAGGCACCCAGCCCCTAATCTGCATGCAGGGCGCTGGACACATGGATTTCAATGGGGTTTTTTTTTTTTTTTGAAGCACATGATTAGAACCCTAATTAGCTTCAAAAAAAGGGTGAGCTTGGGGTGCAGAGCACTGCTCCCTGAGCAGACCCAGTTGTGCGACATTAGCAAATTAATATTCGCTAAAGTCTTCCTGTTTCTCCTCCCGGCTAATCAGGAAGTGGGTCCTGAGACCTGATTGGCCAGGGAGTATTAGGACTCCCGCTGAGTGAGGGGGCCAGGTTTGTTTTACACTAGAGTGCAGCACATTGATGCGATTTCAAAAGCTCTCAATTGCTTTTTTTGCATGATTTAGGAGTACCTGAAAAATTATCTGTATTTTTTTTTTTAGGCAACCCCACTGAAATCTATGGAGCCAAAAAAACATTCAAATCTGCCTGAAAAGAAGCGATTGTATTTTTGTCTAGTGATAGGCGCATGATTGTTCGCGTGTGAAGACAGCTCTGAACTACAAAACACTCAGGTGTCAATGCAGTTCTTGCAAATTTATCCAAAGAAGGTTTTTCATTTCAAATAAGAGGCAGAAACACTAACCACTTGAGCTCCCGGAAGGTTTTACCCCCTTTATTACCAGGCCATTTTTTTTATATTTCGGCACTGTGCTACTTTACTGGCAATTGCTATGTCATGCAACACTGGTTACAAATGAAATTTATACAATTCCTTTTGCACAAATAGGGCTTTTTTGGTGGTATTTGATATTTTTTCTATTTTATATAAAAGAAAAAAGACCAAAATGGGTTTGTTTTTTTTAAATAGTTTGTACTATCGGCTATAAAACATATCAACTATCAAAAAGTCTAAAATTTCTTCATAATTTAAAGCCAAAATGTGTTCTGCTACATGTCTTTGGTACAAAAAAAAAAAAAATACCAATAAGTGTATATTAACTGGGAAAGTTGTAGCATCTACAAACTACGGAATATATACTTGAAAATTGATGAATCCTGATGTACTGACAGCTGATCTAATTTCTTGAGGCCCTTAACCACTTAAGGACCAAGCCAATACACTTTTTTGAATTAAAAAATAAAACAGTAAAAGTTAGCCCAATTTTGTTGTGAAAGATAATGTTACGCCGAGTAAATTGATACCCAACATGTCACGCTTCAAAATTGTGCCCGCAAAAAATCCTCCATAGGCGACGTTTAAAAATTTCTACCGGTTGCATATTTTAAGTTACAGAGGAGGTCTAGGGCTAGAATTATTGCTCTTGCTCTACCGATCACAGCGATACCTCACATGTGTGTCTTGAACACCGTTTTCATATGTGGGCGCTACTCACGTATGAGTTTGCTTCTGCACGCGAGCTCATTGGGATGGGGCGCGTTTAAAATTTTTTATTTATTTTACCTCTTATTTTTACACTGTTTAAAAAAAAAAAAAAATGTCACTTTTATGCCTATTACAAGGAATGTAAACATCCCTTGTAATAGAAAAAAGCATGACAGGACCTCTTAAATATGAGATCTGGGGTCAAAAAGACCTCAGATCTCATATTTACACTAAAATGCAATAAAAAAAAAAAAAAAAAAATTGTCATTTAAAAAAATAAATCGGAAGTGACATTTTGATATCGCTTTTGCCCTGCAGTGTCATAGAGACGGGTGGGGGCCATCTTCCCCTCACTCGTCTCCATGTCAGCCCAGGGGACAGGCGCGATTGCCTCCGCTGCTGCCGTTAAGAGGCGGAGGGCACCAGATCGCGGCGGGGGGCCCCTCTCCCGCCACCGATAAAAGTGATCTTGCGGCGAATCCGCCGCAGAGACAGCTTTTATCTTGTAGCAGACTATCCACTGAAGACGCGGATACCGGGGTTATGGCAGCTAGCTGCTGCCATAACGATATCCTCTTTCAGCCGCCATATAACGACGGCGGGCGGTCCATAAGTGGTTAAAATGCCAGGACAGTACAAATAACCCCAAATGACCTCTTTTTGGAAAGTAGACAGTCTGAGGTATTTAGTAAGAGGCATGGTGAGGTTCTTGAAGTTGTAATTTTTGGGGAAAGGAATAGTGATCTGTGATTGGCTACAGCTAAATCACATGGTACAGGCTGCTGTGATTGGCTGAGGTACCATTTGATAGCGGTGGGCCAATCAAAGCATCACTGTATAGGAAGCACAGACATTATGACAATCATTCATATCGACTTTGTTGTCATTGTGATACATGATCTCCGGGCCGCTCAAAGTGCCTGGTATCAGGAGCTGCAATCTGCTGTGTCCATCAGTGGACACAGCGTTCACGGCGTGCTGCATGCCCCAGGTTGGATGACGTACATATATGTGATCCAGCTTGTCCATGCCAGTCACCTGCACTAAGTGTACTGTGGGTGGTCAGTAAGTGGTTAAAATAGAACTTTATTCTCTCAATCAACATTAACTATTTTTAATCAATCTGCTAGCCCTTGTACATAGATAGACAGGTAGATTTTCCTTTTTTGTTTTGTTTTTTTTGTTTACATTCCTTCACTTGTTTCCTCGTTTGTGGCCAAAATTATGCAATATATCCCAGGAGTCTTAATAAGCATTTTCTCCCCCCTTTCAGCTGGAGGAGGCTCTTTCTGAGCTAAGCACACCCTCCTGCCTGCATGCCTGAGCTAAGGGCAGATTGATTCCAGGAAGTAAATGCTACATATATCATCTACCCTTACTCAAGATTGGCGCAACTAGAATCAGAAATGATTTCTCAAAAAAAAAAAAAAAAAAAAAAAAAAAAAAAAGGAAATGATTTCTCAGCAAAATAAGGGATTGAGACATAGATGGATGGATGATTTGTTTTGAATACTAAAAATGAAATCATTACAATTTTCTATTAGTGGGGCTCAGATATAGTTAAGTTCCTCTTTAATAAAGTTGTTCCTTTGAAGAATTGGAGAGGAAGGAGAGACCTTGACATTACTAGAGTGGCTGAATGATACAATTCATATGCAGGAAAAAACCCGGTCAACCTTAGAATTCTAAGGCAGAAGCCTTCTCCTACAACTTAGCCTCCACGTCTAGAAACACAATAAATAGCAGGATTCAGGCTGGCATTAATGCAATAATACCTAGAACGGTTGTTATCATCATTATGTTACGCTCAGAGACTAACAGAAGAAGCATGAAATGACAGGCTTCCTACAGTCAATATTCTCGGCTTGATTATAGGCTGTGCCGGGTTTGTGTCCCAGAAATAAAGGGTTTCCTTTCAAACACCACAAAAGACAGCTTTCAACTCGCCTGCCCCTCCCCAGCACCAGGTCTTGGCTGTGCCTTTTCTTGTAGCCGGAGCTGTCAAGTTCTATGAAATAATTGGTTGGCATCTGATGTTGGCCTGGACGTACAAACCGGCACTTGGGCACACAATGGCACTTCTGTTTTATATGTCAGTGTCCTGGAAAAGTAACAAGGAACAAGAGCATAACCTCGGAGATGTTCAAAGGCTGCTGCTTTACTCTCTGGTCCAATGATGAAGTGTTATAAATGTATCAGTAAATATAGGAAAATGGTCAAAATGTCCAACATTGCCTTCAAAGTGCTTTAAAAGACCATTTAGGCAGATTACACAAACATTGGCAACCAAATGTTTTTCTGACCACTGAGTGGAAAGGTTCAAAGCAACAACCCAGTGGCATCAATGTTAGACTTTCATGGGGCATTCTCCAGTCAATGTTGAAAATAGAAGTGCATCAAAACCCAAAAGAAAAGAAAAAAAATTGCAACTTCCTAGTCCATGAATTTAGTGCCTGCATTTTTTTTTTTAAGAGTTTTTTTTCTTTAATTTTTTACCTGGTGACCCAGGCCTGTAACTTTTCAATTTCCTTTACCAGACCAAGCTGTCCAGCAAAAGTGGCAATTAGCGGGTTAAGACAAACCATTCAACACTGACAGGAGTGCTTGCAATAGTCAGCTTTTATTCCTTTATGTATGGAAAACCTTTTACCTAAAAAAGGGAAAAAAAAACTGTTGTTGTGTTTGGCTTTAATTTGTTAGTCTCCCCAGACTGACAATGCTGTTGTCCAAAAGGTGTCTCCATTGCTCCTCCACCCAGAGTGGAGACACCCCAAGACAGTAAAGCCCCTTTCACACTGCTATGTAGCAAAATCGTGGTAAAACCTAAATTTTGCTGTGTTTCAGGCGAGTTTCCCCTGCGTTTTTGGGACACCTGTGAAAAATGGACACGCGACTCAAAAATGCAAATAGCGGGTTCCTTTTTTACCACGATTTCTCTTCATTTCAATGGGAAGTTGCGTTTTTGGTGCATTTTTAAAAACACACAGAAGATGCAGCATGCAGGACTTTTGAAAACACACTGCACTCACAGCGTAGTGGTGTGAAAAGTCCCATAGGATTTAAAGGGAAACATTGGATCAGTGTGAAAGGGCCCTAAGTGTGCTACTTGCTGGATTACGGAGTGAAGTAAAGGGAGGAAACAAGGAAAAAGAATGCAGCCATATTTAAAGGCCCCTTTCACACTGGGGCGGTTTGTAGGCATTATTGCGCTAAAAATAGCGCCTGCAAACAGACCTAAAACTGCCGCTGCTGTTTCTCCAGTGTGAAGGCCCGAGGGCTTTCACACAAGCGGTGCGCTGGCAGGAGAGAAAAAAAACTTCTGCAAACAGCATCTTTGGAGCGGTGAAGGAGCCCACTGAAATCAATGGCGCAGCGCGGCTATACCGCGGCTGTAGCGGCGCTATGCGAGCGGTTTTAACCCTTTTTCGTCCGCCAGCGGGGGTTAAAACCACACCGCTATCGGCCGAATACTGCCACAAAAACGATGGAAAAGCGGCGCTAAAAATAGCGCCGTTTTACCGCCGACGCCCCCACCGCCCCAGTGTGAAAGGGGCCTAAGGACTGGTAAGCAACAATTTATTACTTGAAATGGAGACAGCCAACTCACTCGCTTATTGCTTTCACTTGTTACTTGCAGTTGCTCATTAACCACTTCATTACCGGACACTTTCACCCCCTTCCTGCCCAAGCCAAGTTTCAGATTTCAGTGCTGTCACAATTTGAATGACAATTACTCAGTCATGCAACACTAATGAAGTTTTTATTATTTGAGACAGATAGTTTTTTCTTCTGGTGGTATGTAATCACCACTGGCTTTATTTTTTGTTAAATTTTGTTTCTGTTATAGATATTTGCAAATAATGTTCATAAGTTTAGGCCAAAATGTATTCTGTGGTGGACACAGCGGATGACAAATCGCACTGCAGAGCAACCACTAGGGGGAGCAAGAGGCGTGACTCGTGGGAGGACGTCATACAATGAATGGCTTTGCCATCATTTGTGTCCGTAGACCAGGCGGGAAGCAGTTCAGGAACAGAGGTAGTGTATTATATTAGCTATTGGCTTATTTTAGGAGATAATGCACCTTTATCCAGCAATCTACCAACTAATCTCAAATCATTTCTAAGCAATTTAAAGAATGGACTATCAATTTGATTGTTTGCTAAATTACAACCAGGGTCTGACCGAGCGTAAATGACAATCCCTGCATACATAATAATCCAACCCAAATTTCTGCACATGACCAAACTCTGCAGAGCCTGGAAATGGAATGTTTATATAAAATGACGTCAACATGGGAAACTCTGCAAAATGAATAAAGATATTAATTTTACAAGTTAAAAAAGGATGGGCTGGAGCTGGTCATATTACTGAATAGGGGTTCTATGTGGATCATAATCTTCCTTTTAAAACATTTTAGCTGTGTTCTTCTAATTTTGATTCTTTATGTATTCTTAAACCTCATAACAGGTTTTTCATCAAAAGAAAACAAAAACAAAAACCACAACATCTAAATCAATATATTAAAATCAGCATGCGTAGCTTTTAACTCTGAGAATTGGGAGCAGACTAAATGCCTCTGGCATCGTGTCATTGCCATAGGAAATGCTCCGAAAAAAAAGAAAAAGCCCTCACGTGCAATAAGGACCAGTGGCCACCACTGGTCCTGCACTGTATGATTATCTCTAAAGCAACCCCAATTTCAAATGTAGGAGAGGAGAACACTGGAGCTCTGGCTACCATAGAATAAGGTAAGTGTTCCTCAGTATTATATCCCCCTAGACCAGTGGCTCTCAACCTATTTAGTCGCTTGATAAAAAGTTGTGGGGACCCCCTAACAGTAAAATAATTTTTGTAGTGTGGGTTATCAGCACCCAAGGTAAGGCAAGTAATTTGCGCCCCTAACCCATGAACATTTACCCGTGAACGCTCCCAGAGTCCCTTCCACTTGTACAGTATTAAAGCCCCTTATGGTACATTTTAGGATGTACCACTCTTTGTTCTCCTTTCTTTCCCTTTCATCTCTCTTTCTTGTTCCTGTTTATTATTGCTCTCCCTTTTCTTTGTTCCTCTCCCTCAGAGCTTACAATCTATGGAGGGTCAAGTGATACAAAAAGGTAATAATAATTGTGAGGGATGTGCTGATGAAGAAAATAAAAGTACAGTTGTTAAGAGAAGCCTATCCTGCCCTCACCTAAGAGAAAAGTTTTCAGGGATAACCTAAAAGTGAATAGAGTTGGAGATAGACAGATTGGGGTTGGGAATTCCAAAAGATGGGAGAGGCTCAGGAGAAGTCCTGGAGGCAAGTATGGGAGGAGGATATATTCTATATTTATTAAGTTTTGTGACACATCAAAAGTTGGTTTGACAGATCTACCAAAGCTTCAAGATCCTTTTCACTCAGAGCCCATTCGCACCAGAAACTGCACATTACTGCATTTTTGGCTGCATGCTTACATGCATTAGAAGCGTGTTTGAAGTGTGCTTGACACGCATTTAAATTTTGCACTGCACTTAGCACAGCATTTGCAATGCATTTTTCTATATGTTTTTGGGCCTGGCTTTCTTGGCTTAAAGGGGCACGGTTCGAGGCATTTGAAGGTCCTTACACTGGAAGCATTTAACATGCAGAAACCCCACATTTTCACTAGATGAACTTATAAAACAAAGAGCACCCAGTTGTATAAAACTGAATGTCACTATCTTTAAAATACCAAAAGATGCGATTCATACAACTACAGCAAAAGAAAATATATCGCCAGCTTTTTTCACCTAAAAAAAACTGCAATGCAGATAAGCTCTCTATGTAAAAAGTAGCGCGGTGTAAAGAAAACGTACTGGAGGATTCTCCATATTCCAAGTACCGAGCACCACAAGAGAATAAAAGCTACTAAGTAACTATCACACGAATGAACATAATATACATCTCCCAGAAAACACGGATATCCCTCAAGTCTGGTCTGCCATAGGTACAACAGCACAGAACGTCGTATACCGACATTTGCATGAACACAAGACTAGTTGAACACATCTCATTTCTACATTGTTTTTAGGGTCCTCTCTCTCTCTCCTTTCAAATTAAGCCTCATGTACACTGCTGCTGGTAAACGGACGTTTAGGAGCAGTTGGGCTTTTTTTCAGCTGCCCCTGAACTCTTCTCGGATATCCTATCAGTACATGTACACAGGGTCATTTATAGTCATTTCTAGTCAGTTGAGTTTGGAAGCATTTTTTGGAAAGCAAAAAAAATGCGTTCAGGACGGATGTTTAGAGGCATTTGCAATGCCAAAGCCTTGTAACAGCTTGTAAACGCGGTAACTCTCCTTTAGTTTACAGGGTTTTTTTTTTCCCTTTAAACAGTCAAAAATGAAAAACGCTTTTAAAATGCAAAAGCAGCATGTAAATGCAACAAAACGTTTTAACCGTCGGTTACAATCGGTCAAGTTAAATCATTCAGGAGTTGTAAAACGTCCCGTGTACATTAAGCCTTAGGGTTTCTGTTGTAAGAATGAAAAAGTATTTTGTCTGTGTAACACTATCACTGCACAGCAGGTCTTACATATTACAAACTGATCATGTGATCTTCTTTGCTTTTATCAGCAACTACTGTATGTAGTTTAAAGCTCTACCTATATAATCCATTCTATTTATATGCAGTCATGTAAGCTCTTGCACTATATAGCTGCTGGTAAATCTAAAGAAGATTGTACATTCAGATTGTAACTTGGCGTGGTCAGCTTCAAGACTAAAATGTTATCTATGTTGAATGTGAATTATTACTTTAAACCACCCAAAGCAACCATTTCCATCCCAGTTCACAAATACCGGTATATGGTAAATAGCAGCTTAAATACTTACCATATTTGAAAAGCACTGCTTCACAATCTCTCCAATGCTGGTCATGTGACCCAATGCCTAAGCTACGGATCTCTGATAGGGAGTAATAAGGGGAAAGTACAATGGGATTATAACAAAGTGTATAATCCAATTTTTTATATAGGTGCTAAAGAAATATGTAATGTTGAGTGCTCCTGTCATACAGGAGTGCTAGGGGGTTCTCTGGATCTAAATTTAAGACAAAGCCCTATGGAGGGGACAAGTCACTGTTCTAGCAAAGTATAAAAATGTCAGCTTGAGCTATTGAGCGCCTTAACGGGCTTTTTCCCCCCAATTGGACAGAAAAGTAAACTGGAAAGCAAGGGAAAAAGCCTATAACTGCACATGCTGCCCGAATATGCAAGTACAAAATAGAATATTAATTATTTAAATGTAATATATAAAAACACACACACAGTTTAGCCATTACTTTATGACCTCACATCTAATATTGAATAGGTCCCCCAACAAAACAGCTCTAAACCCATCACAGCATGGATGCCACTAGGCCTTTAGAGGGTATGCTGTGGTATCTGGCACCAAGCTGTCAGTAGCAGATCCTTCAAGTCCTAGAAGTTGTGAGTTGGGATCTCCATGGATCAGATCTATTTCCAACACATCCCACAGATGCTCAGTAGTGGATTGAGATCTGGAGAATCTGGAGGCAACACCTCAAACTCGTTCCTCAAACCATTTTTTGCAGCGTGGAGAGTGCATTATCCTGCTGAAAGAGGCCACTGCCATCAGGGTATACCGGTTCCTTGGAAGGGTGTACTTGGTCAGCAACAATGTTCAGGTAGGTGGTACGTGTCAAGTAACATCCACTGGCAGGACCCAAGGTTTCCCAGAAGAACATTTTCCCAAAGCATCACACTACCTCTGCCAGCTTGTCTTCTTCCCATACTACATCCTGGTGCCATCACTTCCCCAGGTAAGCAACATATACGCACCCAGCCATCCGCATGATGTAAAAGAAAATGTGATTCATCCGACTAGGCCACCTTCTTCCATTACTTCAAAGTCCAGTTCTGATGCTCACTTGTCCATTGTAGGATCTTTTGGCTGTGGACATAGGTCAGTATCGGCACTTTGACCAGTCTGCGGCTACAGCCACATACACAACTTCAAGGACAACATGTTTTCTTGCTGCTGAAATTCTTTGCTTGGTTCATACCAGTCGCTGAGATTCTTTATTACATAGCTCTTGGACACATAGGGGGTTATTTAAAAATGTTTTCACACATCTTTCAGCCAGGATATACAAGATTTTAAACTTTAATTCAATTTGAAATATTGTGTGAAAGTTGTGTGAATCTCATGGAAAAGCATTTATAAATAGACTGCACAGGGGTCGATTTGTTGAAGGAATAGAATGAAATTGTAAGTGAGCACATATGTTGGAAAGTGAGTGTTTCCTTTGCAAAATACATAATAGTAAATAGGGTGAACCTTTGTGCACTTTGCATACGCAATTACACGGGAAATAATTAAAATAGGAATTTTGCAAGCACATGATTGGTTGATTGAAGTGAACGTAGCCCCATTTTATTTATTAAGTGCAGCGGAAGTTCTCATGGCAAAATTAACATTCATTTTGCTAAGTGAAGTCTCTATAGCTTTAGTATAGCAACTCTGCTGCCTCTTTATTAAACTTCAATATCTTTACCCTGGTGAAAAAGTAGGAAAAAATAACGTAAACTGGAAAAAGAAGGTTTTTTTTTTTAGTAATTTTGGCAGCAATGCAACTTCTTGTGCATTCTTACATTGACTTTTTTAGGTTTGAAGTGCTCCTCTCCACATTCTTCTTTGACTTGACCTAGGAAATGCAACCTTCACCTTTTCTAAAAGAAAAAAAAGAATGAAACTGCTGCATTTTCAAGGTTTGAACATGATGTTGAAGCAGATGGCCTGCTTACACTGCAAGTTATTATTAGACTATTAGTGCTAATAAGGTCATACGGAGTTTACTATATGCACACTCACTGTATGTGAGGGATAAAGGCAGACATATTTCTGCACAATATATATCAAGGAAATTATGGACTGCACTCTCGATTCACAGTTCTAATGGCAAGTATGCAGGATATCCTGCTTTGAATAAAATAAGAGCTCATGATTACTATTCTTCATATGACAGATGAAAATTCTCAGATATAATGATGTATCTTTAAATCATGGTTTGGTTTTATGCTTTTAAGCAGAGACTGTCAAAAAACAAACAAAATGCACATCTGAAATGCAAATAGGAGTACGGTTTTACCTGCCAAAAGGATTTATAATCCTCTGTGGTCATCGCTATAGTAGGTCCTGGACAGACACACCCAGCTTGTGGGAAGCACAATGAAAGGGAAGCAGTCCACTGATGAGTGCTGGCCTTCCATCTCCCAGTACAGAGTATTGCAGTAGGCTGCTGAGCTATATACAAAGCTTATATACATATACATTAACGGTTTTCCCTGCTAAAAGAAACTGATATTTGCGTTTAGTCAGACGTCTGATACAGACATCCCGACACCACAGTCAACTTGCTGACTTCCGTATTAGGTAATACTGTCTGGTCACCAACCTGCCTCCAGCCTGTGATCGTATAATGAAGGAAAAGTAGCACTTTGATCTTTCCACAAATTGTAGACCTTCTCTTTCCCAACCTGTCTGGAGTTTATATTCGTCTTCTGTTTGCTTCATGGGGTCTTTCTTCAGGTGTCCATATCACTGTATGCAAACATGGACACCTCTTATTGGTGGAGGTGACATTATCAGTGGCCAGGTCCACTCTCATAGGCTTCTGAGACAGAAGAACTCATGGGGGTGGTAAGTGGACTAGTGCCCTGCCTAGAGGATAATGAGCAGGGAAAAAAAAAATAACTGCTTCCCCAGGGCATAAAATTTGCTTTGCTCAGAGGGAGCAGTCACTTTGATCTATTACACCGCAGGATGGCTTAGGAAGAGGTTTTGCAATCAAGACTGATGAGTAATGCTAGATGCACACTATCTTCTTTTTTTGTTCAACCCAGCGGGCTAAACGAAAAACAAAAACAAAATTAAACAAAAAAACGAAGAGCTCAAGAGGAGCTTGCTGTACTAATAATCCAACATTAGTACAGCAATCTCCTGGCTGGGCTACTGTGTTCTGACAGGTGGAACACCCCCCTGCCAGAACACACTCTCAGTCATTGGCTGAGAGCGCTAATCAGATGTGTAAAGGGGCTTAAGGTAAATGATGCACAAGTCACCATTTACATTTTTACCTGGAGTTGGGCTTAAAAATAGAAAAAAAATAACGCACGTTTTAAATATTGACTCCCCACTGCTCTTGTTATATATAATTTGTAAGAAATCTCAATGGAAATACCTTGTTTAATCCCGTGCCCTCCCGTCTTGGCCTCCCCTTAAGTGGGCTTGTACGCTGCGGGGGCAGAAAGGTCTGTCTAGTCTCGTGACCACTGTGATTGGCTGGTACAGTGGAACATGCCCAAAAAACATCTGCCAATGACTGTAAGCATTGAACGGATGCCGCCCCCTTTGACAGAATCCCGATGTTCGGCAGGTTTCTGTTGAACCGGCCGATACCAGCCAATATGTGGCCCATGTGTAAGGGGCTAAGAGGCTCAAGGTAAATCATGCACAATGCACCATTTACATTTTAACCCCTGGCCTCCCTTTACATGGGCTTGTACACCGCAGGGGCAGAAAGGTCTGTCTGGCCATGTGACCACAGTGATTGGCTGTCACAGTGGTCACATGACTGGGCGCTGGTCCAGTTTCAAAACATTTGTCAAATCAAGAGCGGTCTTTGACAGCTCAGTCTCTGTGCTGGGAGCAGGCAGTGTGTTCTCAGCGGAGAAACCGTTGCCACCCATAGATGCATATCTGTGGAGTATGAGCTTTAAAGACCACCCTCTTTTCCGCAGCACATATGCATTATATTGGCGGCAATTGGTTGATCACCTTGGAAATTTTTGCCTTATCCAATAAAGCAGTGAGTGAAAAAATTATGTGCAAAGTTCAGTAACCCAACCACAATAACCAATCAGAATTCATCTTTAACTGATCAGCCATCTCATACTTAAAGAAAGATCACATAAGAAAGTCACCAGGGAGAGAATTTTCTCACAGCTGCCGTGTGACTCACTCAAAAAGTATGGAGTCTTTCAAGCACACAGCAAGTATATGCATGTTCTCATGTAGACGTGCAAACCTAATGTGATTGTACATCAAAACTTACTGTATATACAGAACTTTATTTCTCAAAGTGCCCTAAAAATCCATCAATTTCCTTTGCATCCATGAAAAAGAATTGCATATTACCTGGTGCTGCCTATGTGGTACACATTCATTTGTGGCTACAGGGACAATGCACAGAGCACAGCAGTCTCCACCAGAAGAATCCATCTGCATTTGGAGGGAAAGTGTACAATATTCCTGAAGCAGAAGCAGGTAGGATTTTGGCAAGTTCTGTAAACTTCTTGGAGTATCTGGAATTTAAATACTGCTATTGGCCCTAAAGAATTTGATTTGGAAAGTGCTATAGTTTTACAGTTTAACTAACAAACACACCTGTTCTACCCTGGAGGTGCACAGCAGTCCGCTTCATGCACTCAGGTAAGTAAATCGGGGTCATAGAAACTTGCTCTGCAGCACACAACTGGTAACTTCATGAATGATAAAAAACACAATTTTATTCAGATGCAGGGGTGGTAATAAAAAAAGCTAGTATAGGTACCCCAAATATTATCATTATACAGGATTTATATAGCGCCAACAGTTTATGCATCGCTTTGATATGCTCTCTCTCTCCTCACAGGACTCAGTGAGAGCAGTGGGAGCCATTGGCTCCTGCTGCTACCAATCAAATCCTGTGATGAGGAGTGGGGCAGGGCCAAGCCACACTATGTGTGCCAATAGATGCACACAACCCGGCTTGGGATCACGCTTGCATATGTGCCACTATTGGGAGTGGCTTCTTATGGTGGCATACGAAGGAGGAACAGGGAACACCAGAAGAGGTGGATGGGGCTACTTTGTGCAAAACCAGTGCACAGAGCAGTAAGCAGAATATGTTTTTTTTAAATAAATAGACAACCTTCACTATCACTGTAAGCCCATGTTCACATTGGGCTGATTTGGCATGCGATTTGACAAATCTCTTGAAGGAATAGGATGATTGGCACTCACCTAGGGCAGTGCCCTTTATCTGGCAGATTAAAGTGGGGTTCCACCCAAAAAACAAAAATACCTGGAAAAATTCTAAAAAAAAAACAAAAAACAAAAAAACATTTGGATATTTTTTTTTTTTTCACTTACCTCTAAATGCCTGTTGCTAGGTGGTCCCTCGTAGTCTGCCTGTTCCTTTGCCTGGGCTGGTGACATCACTCCCCCCCCCCCCCCCCCAGGCACAGGAAGGGCTCCGCTCTGCTCCCTCCCTCCTGTCAATCATCTGGGACCCATTACAGGTCCCAGGTGATTGAGCGGCCAATCACGGCGCGCGGCGCCGCTCGCGCATGCGCAGTGAGTGCCAGGCTGTGAAGCCACAGCCCGGCGCCCACAGTTGAAATGCCGGCGCCGACGAGCGGAGGGGGGGGGACGAGCGAGGCTTCGATCCCCCGCATCGCTGGACCCAGGGACAGGTGAGTGCCCAATTAAAAGTCAGCAATTGCAGTATTTGTAGCTGCTGACTTAATTTTTTTTTTTTTTTGACGGCCCCCCTGGGTGGAACTCCTCTTTAAGGTGCAAACTAATGCCCCGTACACACGGTCGGACATTGATCGGACTTTCCGACAACAAAATCCATGGATTTTTTCCGACGGATGTTGGCTCAAACTTGTCTTGCATACACACGGTCAAACAAAGTTGTCGGAAAATCCGATCATTCTGAACGCGGTGACGTAAAACACGTACATTGCGACTATAAACGGGGCAGTAGCCAATAGCTTTCATCTCTATTTATTCTGAGCATACGTGGCACTTTGTGCGTCGGATTTGTGTACACACGATCGGAAATTCCGACAACGGATTTTTGTTGTCGGAAAATTTTATAGCAAGCTCTCAAACTTTGTGTGTCGGAAAATGCGATGGAAAATGTGTGATGGAGCCCACAAACGGACGGAATTTCCGACAACAAGGTCCTATCACACATTTTCCGTCGGAAAATCCGACCGTGTGCAAGTGACCTACAGCGGGAAGACTAAAAAGTTCCCATTGTCATTGATATTTTAGGCTGGACTGGGAAATGATCTATTGTCTATAGGATACAGACACCAACAGTTGTAGCTAAATAAAAGGAATGGTAACTGGACAGGTTAGTAAAACTATGGGGCGTACGGCAAGGCTCAACGCACATTTCCATATTTACAAAATGGTGTGCCGGTAACAGAGCGCAAATCCCCCATTTACTATAGCGATCTCGGTGCACAGGAGAATGTAATCTGTACACCACTATAGACATGGCGCACGGCATCTCCAAATCAATAGAGACAGAAGATGGATGTGCCAATATTATGGGGTGATGTGAGGAAGTTTAGTAACAACTGCCCAAGTAACAAATATGCCCAAAATAGAATGAGAAAGTAACTTTTTCAGAGAAAGCTTGCTGTGCCCGCAAGTACACTTAGAACTGTGTGAGATCAATGTAAGCAGTGCGCATGCGGCTCTTGCACTCGTTCACATGCGTTTGTTCACTGCACGGCCAAAATCTTGGTAAATGTTAAGCAACGTACATGCAATTGCATGGGTTGAACAGGGGCACCTCAAAACTTGGACACTTTTTTTACGCTGGTTCACCTTTATGTATTTTTTTTAAGGAGATTTGCACACGGGTCATGTTAGCATGTTACATTGCCAACATGTGACATGCACCTCGCTCCTCCAGCTCCTCCTAAAAGGGGCATTTAACCTTCCCCCTCTAATGCATATGATTTCCTTGGGCTAACTATTGCTTTTAAAGGGGGAACTCCACACTCCACTCCATTCTCCAAAGGCTGTGAGCTGCCTTCACCAATCCAAACCACATCCTTTTTCAGAGCACACAACAGGGCCAGCTAGGAAAGGGGTGAGAAGAGCGATCGCCCAACCCCCTCCTGAACCATACAAGGCCGCATGCACTCAACATAGCTGGCTGCCTTTGGGGCATGTTGGGCTCAGCCCAATACCAACCACAAAGCACCTTGTACCCACTAGTTTAACCACTTGCTGCCCACCCACATGACGGCGGGACGGTGCAGCTGTCCTGGGCCGCCGTCATATGACGGCGCAGCCTTCCAGGCAGCCCAGGGGGCGCGCGCCCGCCGCATCGCTCGGGTCCCGGTGCGCGTGCCCACGATGCCTGTCGGGCACCCGCGATTGCCGGTAACCAAGCAGGACTGTGGATCTGTGTGTGTAAACACACAGATCCACGTCCTGTCAGATGGGAAGAGACCGATGGTGTGTTCCTTGTACAGAGGAACACCGATCGGTCTCCTCCCCTTGTGAATCCCCTCCCCCCCACAGTTAGAATCACTCCCTAGCAACACATTAACCCCTACAGCGCCCCTTCCTAGTTAACCCCTTCATTGCCAGTCACATTAACACAGTAATCAATGCATTTTTATAGCACGGATCACTGTATAAATGTGAATGGTCCCAAAATGTGTCAAAATTGTCCGCCGCAATATCGCAGTCACGATAAAAATCGCAGATCGCCGTCATTACTAGTAAAAAAAAAATAAATAAAAAAAATAATAAAAATGCTATAAATCTATCCCCTTATTTTGTAGATGCTTTAAACTTTTGCGCAAACCAATATACGCTTATTGCGATATTTTTTACCAAAAATAGGTAGAAGAATACGTATCGGCCTAAACTGAGGAAAAAATTTGTTAAAAAAAAAAAAAAATTTGGATACTTATAGCAAAAAGTAAAAAATATTGTGTTTTTTTCAAACTTGTCACTCTTATTTTGTTTATAGCACAAGAAATAAAAAACGCAGGGGTGATCAAATACCACCAAAAGAAAGCTCTATTAGTGGGGAAAAAATGATAAAAACTTCATTTGGGTACAGTGTAGTATGACCGCGCAATTGTTATTCAAAGTGCGACAGCGCTGAAAGCTGAAAATTGGCTTGGGCAGGAAGGGGGGGAAAATGCCCTGTATGAAAGTAGTTAAAGGGGTTTTCCACATTCCGTAAAGCCCCCTGTCTGCAGTCCCCACAACCTAGGGTTGTGTGGAAGAGGCCCTTGTCCCCCTGAATATGGGAACAAGGTGGTTGACTTTTGGGGTGCCCGAGCCCCTCTTGCCCCCAAGCATCCACCCCCCTGCTTTCATGGGCTGGCTTGCTGTGTGTTTGGCTAGGGGTTTGTTAGTGTGTGTAGGGGCACAATATTTTTTTAGTTTGGGGTGGTATTTTTCACATGGGGTTCTCATTTTAAGCCTCAACAGACCCAAATGGCCTTGTATGCATTATTTGTTTTGGGTTAAAATATTGCAGCTGGCACTTATCCTAGTTTCATTTTTGGGGTTGTCCAAATTGGTGACATTGATATATGTCCCTCAGGGTGGGACCTGGGCCCCCATACCCATTTTAAAGGTCAATAACTAGAATATAAGCCAGCCAAGTGGGGACTTGCAAAATTACCAAGTCAGTTCCCAAACTGCAGTGGTATTTGTTGTATAACTTTTTCCCATGTTAGGCTCTTTGTTTGCCCCCCTGGACCGGGGGGTGTTTGTCCCATCTGTAATTTTGTAGCATGCCTGGATGATGTGCTTAATTTTGGACAGGGGGGTTCATTTTGTGCTAGTTGCACTTGGGTTGATCTAGGCATGCTCAGGGACTGTTTTTTTTTTGTTGTGCTTTTTCTGTGTGAATAGCACTTTGATTTGTCTGGGCATGCTCAGAGTTTTTTTTTTTTTGGGGGGGGGTAGTAATTTAAGGACATCCTTAACAGGTGTACCCACTTTGAAGTTCTGTTTCTACATTTGGTGAACTTGCATTTTGTGTAGTCCATGGACTGTGCATGCGTTTTCAATTGCCTCATTAGCGCACACAAACCTATGTTATATAAAGCTTGCAGATCGCATTCTTTACCTTGCCCTGAAAAGAGGAAAGTGTGGCAAGAGTAATTTTGGGTGTTTTTATAGAGTTTGTAACACATGTATTTTCTCTTTGTATTTTGTTATGTCTTTGCAAAAACAGATATTTTTACCTGAAATTTTTTTGCTGTTGTCAATCTGTGTTTGCAGGTTGTTAGTTTTACTTTGATTTAATTGTCTGCTGCATTATTTTGCAAAATCTTCCAAATCAAGCTGTTGACTACTGAATGTTTAAATCCTTAAGAGACTGTTCGTTTGTGGGCACAGTCCTTTTAACTCCTGTTCATTTCCTCTGCAAAATGGTTTCCTGGTGCCTTCATAGTAACATATGCATAGATTGTGCAAATGCTGCCATGGATAGCCACCAGGAAAGGAAAATTACAGAGAGGTAAGTATTCAATTTTCCATTTTAGCGCAGTGGTTCTCAGCCTCAGTCCTCGAGTATCCTGGACAGGACATGTTTTGGGAATTTATCTTGGCTAAATAGCTGTCCAAAATACCAAGCCATTGACTCGGATTTAAAGCACCTGTTCAAGATGAAGGTAAACCTGCAAACATGGCCTGTTGGGGGTACTTGACAAGGTTGAGAACCACTGATTTAGAGCACTGAGCTAAAATCTAGCTCAAGACAATCCTATTCTAAGTGTGGGCATTTGAGGGAAACCAAGTGAGTATTAGAACCCCTGCTTACCTTTTTTTAGGTTGCGCTTTGTGTCCCATTTCTGAAAATTGGCTTCACTTCCTGTCACATAGCCAAACAGGAAGTGAGGGTAAAACCCTACCAATGGCTTTCCTTGGGGACATACAGGTCAATCTAACCAGTGTCTCCATTAGGCAAACTGCACTCTAGTACTTTGTGTACACCCCAAATTATTAGGTATTTTGGGGTTTATTAAAGGCAAATCCACTCTGCAATACAAGTGTACTCGCTGTAAATCTGAGGGGAAGCACTGGTGATTTTATCATCCAATCAAGTAGAAGCAAAGATGCTGTTTTTTTATTTTCCTTGCATATCCCCCTCGGATCTCCAACAACTGCACTTCCAAGTGCACTTGTAGTGCAAAGTGGATTTGCCTTTAGTAAATAAACTCCAAAGCCCAAGATACCTAATAATTTGGGGTGTACACAGCAAAATGCTAGAGTGCAATTTACCTAATGGGGAAACTATTTAGATTGACCGGTGTGACCTGTGAAATACATTGATAGGGTTTTACCCTCACTTCCTGTTTGTCTATGTGGCAGGATGTGACTAAATTTGAAGGAGAAACTGGCAAAATTTGGGAGATGTCTTCACCCTATCGGTGGTGCAGACATCCTCAAAAAATGACAAGACATCTAATCCCTCTGCACTTTATCCCCAAGCAAATATAAGAAAGGATTTCATTAAGTTTAACTTTGCAAAGACACATTCCTAAGTTCAACTGTGATGCATGTCAATGGCCCATTTAGACCTTGTTTAATAGAAAACACCAGTTGCCTTTCACTATAAACATTTGTTAGTCCAGTCCTGGAAATCTGCATCTGCTTTACTATTAATTTCCATAAAAATTGGGTTCCTGCAGCTAGATGCGCCAAATGCATCTAGATGCGCAACTGCTGTGTGCGTGGAGGTATGTACCCGTGGCGCATATCTGGTTCCCGGAAGCGGTGGCCAGCACACAGGAATGACATCACGCCCCTCCAGGAAGTTGCTTGTACTGCTGCTAATTTCTGCCCACCATCATGCCCTGCTCACTGTTCTGAGGAAGAGATGTTCCTTATTTGCAAATTAAGATAACTTTTGATTTTTACATGGGGTGGTGTTTGTGCGGGTCATGTGAGTATGTCTAAATGATTTGGCCTCAAAACACACACCTACTTTCTGTGTACAGATTCACTTCTGGGCCAATGTATATTGCTTCCTGCTGCAGTGTGTGTATATCTATATAGGTTCTTGTGTCCACCAGCAGAGAGAAGTTGGGTAGATGCCACATTCCCACTTCTGGAGGCATAATAATGGTCTAGCACAGGGTTTTCAAACTACAGCCCTCCAGTTGGTCAGGAACTACAATTCTCATCATGCCTAGTCATGTCTGAACGTCAGTTTTACAATGCCTCATGGGATGTGTAGTTCCGCAACAGCTGGAGAGAGGTAGTTTGAAGATTCCTGATCACTCTAGCAAGTTTTGAAAAAAGGTTGTTTTTTATGTGTCTTGTGTAATGTCCAAGAAATATCGTTAGGAAAATACAAGTGGGTCATGGCACATCTACATTCCCAATTTGGCACTTAAGATGGTCATGCACTACCCAATCCGATTAGCCAATCTCTATAAAACTTGATTTTTAGGCAAAATAAGTAGACGCACTTGAACAATGAATTCAAAATATAGGAAATCAAACAGGCCCCTGCACTAAATCTAATTTATTTAAGATCTAACTGATTGCAGTGTATGGTCACCTTTAAAGACCAAGATCTGAAAATATTAATTTATTGGGTTTAGAAACACTTCTCTGTTCTTTATAATGTATTGAAGGATTTGGGTAAAAAAAAAAAAAAAACACATTTCAAAGATATATTAGAAGTGATCGGAATGAGATTAGCATTATCAAAGGGTTAATTAACTGAGAACACCTACTAACAAGACACATCCAATGAGATGAAATTAACCAATTGTATTGGGTGTGCGCTATTAATGAGAACACCGCAATTACCCTACCTAGCGCTAGTTGCAGTTTACATATGCAGGTATTTATCGTTACCTGCACTTCAATGTGCAAAGATTCGCACGTTCAATTAATGACTTTTATAGCGCACCAATTAATGTATGAACTGGTGCAGTGCCTTCTTAGTAAATCACCCCCCCATGTCAGATCGTCATTACTTCCTTTGTAATAAGGTATCTTGTAGCACAGTGCCTGAAATGTGAGGCTTGTAAACCTTTGTCTACGAACTCTGAATTCTTTTTCTCTTTTCAGAAGCTGTTGATGCCCCTCAGAACTGCATCCGGTTTCATTTATATAATTGCCAAAGACCATTTTCATTGTGCATCCCTATTACCAAATTTTATTTTTTTTTAGTTTAAAAAGCCACATTTTTAAAACCGCTTAAAAAACAAACTTTGATCTTGTTTAATTTCAACTAATATGCAGAGCATGATGGGAATTTACCATAATGAAGGAATATAGGCAATTTCATAGAACACGATAACCCACAAACACTTCTGCAGTCCCATGAATCATACAATTGATCAGTTACAGAACTGGTGTAAAGTGGTATATACACAAGGTACCATAGGTTCCCATTGTAAATGCCGTAACTTAGATCTATATTGACCTGGAATCTACCTAAAGCCATTATTTCTATTTAAAAAGGACATTATAAGTGCATGTGTGTACCTTCCTTAGCATCACAAGCACAGAGAAGCTTTAGGGCGCATGCACACAGGACGATTAAACACCAGCGCTGCTGTCAAGAAAAAGCAGAGCAGAGAATTTTTTTGAGTAGCGTTAAGCCTTGTTTTTCCACATCCTAACCATTCTGTATTGAATTATATTGTTGCTGTATTGTCTCCCTTTTATATGGTAAAGTGTTGCGCAAAGTGTTGGCGCTATATAAATCCTGTATTATAATACAAATTTTTTGAGACTAAGCGTTTTAGCGTTATTACAGTAAAAACACTCCCTAAAATGTAAAAATGCCTTAAAATGGCAAGCGCGGCTAAAAGCTTGTTACATCGGTAAGCCACGTTTTTCATTTTTACAGCCCCTGTGGACACACAAGCAGTCATTTTTTTTACTGCCCCTAAATGCTATT
The DNA here is from genome assembly GCA_037952925.1 of Lithobates clamitans. NCBI lineage: Eukaryota > Metazoa > Chordata > Amphibia > Anura > Ranidae > Lithobates > Lithobates clamitans. Next base: position 2,409,182 of record JBBGZY010000271.1, read on the forward strand.
GCCTCTGAACTCCTCTGAAAGTTTATGTGTGCATGGACACATAGGAGGCAGTAAAACTAAAAAAATCAACCCCCCCCCCCCCCCAACATCAGATGGCCCTAAAAGCATCTGTAAAAATGTCCTGTGTACATGAGCCCTTGATATCAAACGTCAATGTGAGCATTGAGGTTCAGCATCCTTTGCTGGACAGCCTTAGTTTCCAGTAGGACTTTGAGAGGGATTGGGCCAGCCATGATTTTGCCAATTACCGGTAAATTAAGGTTTACATCAGTATTCCACAGGTTTCGGGGGTCCAGCGACGTTAAAAGGCATGTAAATCCTGCTGATGTTGCTTGAACTTCATTTACACTGCATTTCTGGCCCATTTTCAACAGAAAATACATTGATTGAGCCCAGGTTCACACTGAGCTGTGGGAAAGAAGCCGTGCGAGTTCAGCTGAACTTGTACGGCTTCATTCACGCATGTCAGTCCCGATTTCGGCCACGACTTCAGAGACATCTGTGCAGCTTTCTGCACAGATGTCAATATAAATCGCAGCCCAAAATTGCAAAAAGTGGTACAGAAACTACTTTTTTTTGTGTGGCACTGCAGATGCGGCATCGTACCGATTAGGACGGTGCCATTGACTGCAATTGCCAATTTGACATGTCAAAACGCTCCACTGCGAACCATGGATAATTGTCTTATAAACCTCGCTATACACAGCCTAAACTTTGAAGGTTGGAAAATAAATCTGTGTAAATAAGCATAAAGTGTTCCTATTTTTTTTTTTTTTTTACAGAAGATGACTGTTGCTGCATTCACCTTTTGGCTTATGGAGAACATTCCAGCATGTCTTGGTAACATAATGATGTGGCTGAAGATAGGTAGCTGTTTTACAGCTTTTAGTTTTATTTTATTTTTTAAGACAGCTGCCCTTTTATGGAAGGGTTTATGGAAGTATGTCCAGTTTATATAATCTAAGAGAGAAGCCCAGGATTATACGCAATGCAATACATGTGCTTTTGCTTCTATTTAACATAACCCAGATTATTTGTATAAATACTAATACACTACATCGTACTACTATCTTGAGGGACTTTACCTAGTCTTTATCTCGTCTTAAAAAAAGTGGCCCACTATTTTTATATTTGCCCCAGCCTCACTCTTCCCAAATAATTAAGGTTATACTTGGAATAAGAGTATGATTGCTTTTTCAAGCTATTTTCCGTCATTTTTCACCTGGTGATTCTACACTTCCAGTAAGTAGGGTGACAACACTCACTCTACTCTATCCGGACAACAGAAAAAGAAACAGGACTACCCAAGTATCCTCCTCTCCACAACACAGAAAGGTGAGGTTCTATAGTCCTCGGAGATAACTGGGAACAATATAATTGATAAGAGTGCAGCAAAAGCAGAGAGCAGAGGGAGTTATCAGCTGAAAGCATTTCTGCAAAATCCCAATGGGTACCCTTTAGAAGAAAAGCTGCATGGCTCTGGGAATAACTGGATAGTGAAAATCACTGGAACAGTAAAAGTTAAGAGAAGTACAGCCAAAGCTTGTTTGGCTATACTTCTCCTGTGGCTCACAGGAATGCAGTCCATTTTGTACTCTTGTGACCCGTTTTCATAAGACAGCTGGCTGAAGCCGATGGTGGCTGACGTCACAAAGCAGGTCCAGGCTGGGGAAAGATTGTGTCCATATGGTCAGGATCCACCCAGATGCCTGAACTGGCACCCAGCTCAGCGAGCCTCTGAGAGCCCTCCCCAGCAGCTCCCAGTACAGTCGTCCTTTAAAAGTCCAAAAAAGATTCTGTGGTTGAGTCAAGGCTTGATCAACCACAATTGCCAATTACCATGGTAGCAACATTTGTAACAGTAGCTGACACATGGGTACAATCCTTGACATTTTTATAACTTTTTTTTAAATAAATATTTGGGATCCATTTACTTAAAGTAGGTCTTTAGAATTACCAAAAGGTAATGTTATTGGGTTTTTTTTCAGGGTTTCTCATGTGCTTCATAATCAGTGATACTTATCAATAGTGTTCGTCTTACGGATTGCCTTGATTAGTATTTTTATTACGCTTAAAAACAAACTGTTGTTGCCTGGCGAATTGCCAAAACTCAACCTCTTGTTTCTGCCCATATAAACAACACCTTTCCTAGGAAATGAGGCGATTTCTTGCTATATAAATAAAAGGTACAACTCAGCGAAATTTAAGTCAGGAAGCAGTTTGATTTAAATTGTCAGCAAAATGACAGGCTAGGCATCAGATAATCTTGACACATTTTGCACAACCATGCTTACTTAAAAGGTGATAAACTGAACTGGATCTTTACTACAGTGTAGAATTTGAATCTAGTAGGTGCTGAGGACGGCTTTTATTTCAGAAAGTTAGGTGTTCACTGAAATTCTGGCAGGAATAACCGGTTACTTTCAAATGATATAGACCAAAAGAGAGCACGTAATAATTTTAGTCACTTTAAGCACCTAACCATATGGATATTAGTTTATAGTCCTAGTTAAGGCAAGGTGATCTTTACATTTCTTTAAAGCCTTCTATTTTCTTTAATTCTGATGTGTAAATTATTTCCTACTAAAAAAGCAAAACGTATACCCCACTGTGGAATGTACAGGGAGCTTTGCTACCGTATTGGAACAGCGACTATAAAACAGACCCAAATTCCGGTGTCATGACTCCGCACCCTCCTTCTGCTTTGTCATTCACAAAAGCACAAATGTAGCATTAACACAGACTGTGCTTTGTGAATGGCAAAGTGGGAGAAGGACACTTCACTGTCTGACGATCAATGGGAACAGGCTCTTATCACCATTTATAAAGGCTCTGTCATTGTTTCAACTCAAGAACATCATTTTAAAGGTCTTCTCTTGCTGGTATTGAACCCCGCACCTACTTAAGCAGGGTTCCACTCAAATTTTTTAATTAATCTTACCCCCTTCAGTTAATTGCATAGATGTTCAAATGATGGACAAAAATTTTTTTCATCGCTGTAATTACCTTTATATTGTACTTTGTGGCACTTCCTGTCTCTCCTCCCATGGGAGTAGGCGTGTTTTTTTGCCTTTCCCTGGCGCCTCACTGTCTCCTGGGAGCTTAGTGTCAGGCTTCCCAAGATTCAGTGCGGAAACAATGATCATGCGTGTGAACAAGCTGTGAATGAACAGCATTCACTGCATCCAGGAAATCAATGCTTGTGGGCTTCACATGCCCACAAGCAAGATGGAAACAGCCAGTATCACATTTTTTAAGTTATTCTTCAGTACGAAAACAGACAGAGGAGGAAATATTACACCCAAACTGTGAGTATTATTTTGGGGTTAGTAAAGTGTCTCAATGACCTAAAAAAAAAAAAAAAAAAGAATTGGTCGCCGGACTCCCGCTGCAGTAAAATGTATCTGACTGTTCTGGATCTCTGCAATGCAATCAAGCACCAAGAACAATGCTTCATATGGTGGGAGTCCAATGTGGTACAATCCTATTGGAAAGCAGTTTGTGAATGACAAAGTTAAGAAGCGGAGGCACAACACCAGAACTGGTGTCAGTAATAGAAAATCGCTCCGCTGCGGTTAGGAGCACTATGTAAGCACAGCTCGCCATGTGCTTTCCCACGGCAGCTAAGTTTTAAGCTTTAATCCATGGCATTTTATAATTTATTGTTCCAGAATAATCAGCAGAAGCTACCTATCCCATGTTCTCGATCTCTGCACTTTTGAATAATGATTTTCAAATCCAGTCCCTGATAGTCATTGACTATTTATGTTTTTCAAATTTGTGGGTAGAAGTACAGTCCGGTTATTTACTACCAGTTTGGAAGAAGCGCACCGCTTATCTAACTCTTTGAAAAATGCTGACAAACATTACTTGTTGATCGTTACCAAGACATGAATTGATAATACAGATTTAAAATGGTTACATTCTAAATTAAGATACTTGCATGTATTATTTCTGTTATACTATACTGGTTAATACTCTGATTTTGATGAGCTTTAGGACTTACAGTACTCTAGGTATACAACATATTTGCTGACATGAAAATGAACAATGGCCCGACCAGTGACTGTGCAATAATGATAACATCTACACAATGGCAACTAAATCAACATTATTGATCTCTAAATGGACGTACTTATGATTCAAACACATACCAATCCATCATTTAATGGGAAAGCACAGTACTAAAAGCAAATCTACTTGTATAGGGCTACATAAAATGCTTAAAAATGTAACCTTAAATGGTCAGCCCATCCAAAAATGATACTTCCAGTAGGCGTTTCTAGAAAACTCCCTAAAAAAGGAGTTCAACACTGGCCTTTGCAGCAAGGAGCACATGGAAGGGCGACATACTGTATGTTAAAAAAATCCCCAGCTCACTTACTAGCCAGCCTGCAACAAACCCGAATTGACCTTGTCTAACAGTGCACATTAAAACTAAGAAGTTTAGTTTGCACACGTTTGCAAATACATGCGTAAGCTGCAGCAGCCACACCATGGCACCCCAGTGTACTGCAGTCCTAACTATAATTTTGAAAGTCTCCTGAGTTGAAGCACATATATAATAATGGATAGATTAAGGGCAGGTATACCTGGAGGGAGCTCACCCCTCCTTAAAAAGGTATAGGAACGCAATGGACACCCAGCGATAGCACAATGGCAGCAAGGTATCAAGTGAAATCCATAGTTCCTGGCTCTGTTCTCAAACACTGAGATCTTGTGACTCAAGGACAGACTCTTTTTATATAGCTTTATCTGAATTTTATCAAATTCCTTGCAGACAGCCTTGAAGAGCATCCAATGCGGTTTCTGGGTAGTACTGCATCCTTTGATACATAGCTTATGGCTCATTCAAGGCTTATTCGGACCTTGGTGTCCTTGTGTGTTGCGTTAAGGTTTGCTTTTTGCGCATTAACATGCTTTGCACTAAGGCAGCCTGTTTCAATGAATAGGCTGGCAACGCACCAAAACTTCCAAATATATACACTATTTTTGGCAATGTACAATTAACACCCAGAAATGCACTACTTCACCATTTGTGGTGCATTGCCAAAAATGGTGCAGGTCCATTTTTTGGGACTTTTGGTTCTTTGCCCATCCATTCAATTGAAAAATTGCACATCAATGCATGTGCTTAACACAATGAAATAGGATGCCAAGGTATGGATAGGCTCTAAGCCTCCTGACAAATGATGTGTTTAAAGCAATACAAATGTATGAGAGTTAAAGCTACGTTGCATTAGTGCACTCAGGTTCCATTCAGAGTGAATAACACCACAATGAACTAATAAATGCAATGTGTGTTGACATGTGCTATAGTAATGTGCACGTTACAACAATGCACTACAGCGAAAAAGTGTGTTTTGGCCTAAACTCTGTTGGAACCTGCCTCTCATAATTGGGTGTATGCGTGAGTTAAGTTGGTGTGGGCTCTAAAAAATTTATGGAAAAAATTATTGCAAACACAGGCCTTGATCGAGTCAGCACTTGGATAATAGTGCAATCAGCTACATAACTATGTACAGAAATTCAGGCTACTCAGTGGGTAGACTGTACATGTGGGAATACGTTCAAAGCCAGCCGGGTCACAAATCAAACCTTATTGTTTTTGTCATGTGACTTAAAAAAAAAAAATGCTTAATTCAATAGCAGTGTCACTTGACATAAATTTATATCCACATTTCCGCTTATCTGGTTTTAATCCTGTCATGTGTGGTCCAGATTCACAAAACACCATTTTAAAAGCTCAGGCAGTTTAAACCAGAGCCCTTCAATTGCAGTGACATTCTTATTTACTGGCTAGAAACGAATATAATTTTTATATCAAAAAACAAAACCCGCATAAAAAGGTACCCATTGCCTCCGTACAGTAGAAGAAATTATGCATATTACAATGCAAAAATGGCTTCATTTCTGCATGGTGCCTGCTGAGGCGATATTTGTTCACATACTATTAGCTTTAGAATGGATTAATACTTCAAGTATATCTAAAGCTAAATCTTTTTTAAATTTTGGACAGAATATGGAATAGTTAAACCCTTTATGAAAATCAATGTCTCATTGGGAAAATTTCCCTTCACTTCTTGTCCTTTAGACACAGCAGGAAGTGAGAGAAAAATCTATACAAAGTGAGGGGAATCCTCTCTTACACAGCTATCAGTAAACCTGGTGTCCACGTTGAAAGATTTCCCCTCTTATTCTTGTTCAAATTGTCCATACTTTCCTAATGGCTGCATGCCATTTCTCAGGATGGGTCTCCTAATAGTTACAACAGGGCACTATGCTTGTGCAATGTGCATAAGTGCGGCAGCCTGTGGTCTCCATTAGCAAAAGTGTGCCACAGGGTAAAAATGCCAGAAGACAATTGGAAGACAGAGACAGTGTTCTATATTAGAAAATAGGATCTAAGGGGCTGCACATCCAAATAATCACCCACTTTATTGCATGTTTAAAAAAGCCACAAAAAACAACAGCAAGACAAGACACCGTGGGAGCAGGGACTAAAGTTGACGCGTTTCACTCTAATGCTTACTCGTGCCTTCAGTTATGGGTAAACACTAGCTATCACATTTCGCACTAACTTTTATCCCTTCTTCCATAGTGTCGGGTCTTGCTATTTTTGTGGCTTTTTTTTATTCTTCCAATAAAGTGGATGATTATGCGGAACTGCAGCCTCCTGGATTCTATCTTCTATTATTGGGCATGGCTCAGAAGCGGCGCTAGCACCCAAATGTGTTCAAAAGTGGATGGGATAGCGTAGCAGACCCACCTGGAGCAGCAACACACGTTGCCTACATTAGAGACAAAGTGCCTTAACATGGACCTCTAAGGCAAGATTACAAATTGTTTTATTGAAAGCTGCAGATTTAATAGAATTGATCATTCATTTTGGAATACATTAAACATAATAAAGTGTACCGGAGATTTAATAAGTTGGGCGTACATATACTTTAAAATAGATAGCGTGGCAGTTTAATTTTGCAACAGAGCACTTCCTCAGAAACAAGTGTGCCCAACAGGGCTATGCCAAGGGCAGATGCTGCCCGAGGCAGCCATTTTTTGCAAAGTAGCCCTGGCAAACAAAAGTGTAGCTGCAGAATGCCCACTGTAACTGCTATATCATTCACAACTTTGTTCACATAGTTTGAAAACAAGCTTGCCTGAGTTTAAGTCTGCTATAATATACAGAAGCCCACTTACTCACTAAATTCTATAGGAGCCACACCACCGTAATTGGGAGACAACTGGGATGTCCAAAAGCAGTCCAACTGATGGGTGGGTAACAGTAACAAAACCCCAACAGGCCCACATGACAAATAGAACTGAGGGCAGCCTGCAGCTCAAAGAGCCACCTAAAGAACCTTACACCCAAAGCTGGCATCAGATGAGGCCTGAACACCCACGTTGTAAAAACTTAGAGATGCTGGGAAATTGTTGCCTGATTCTGACAAGTCCAAGAACTGATCACAGGCCTAGTGGAGTGTGGTTTGAAAGGAAGAGGTGGAACCTTGTCCTTTAGTCTATAAGCTTGAGAAATTATCTGCCCGAGCTACAAAGAAATGGTAGAGAGAGAAGCTGGTTCCCCTTTACAGGGTCCTTCAGGAATGACAAAAAGAGGTAAACCAACACTACACAAAACTACAGGCAGGTAAAATTTCCTTCTAATGTACTGAAGACAGAGATGAAAAAACAATGTCCTGTTTGACGTCAAAAAGGTCGAAACTACCTTAGCAAGGAAGGAGACTCTAGGCCTCAACACTACCTTGCCCTGGTATAGGACCAAATATGGTTCTTTACAGGACAAATCTGCCAGCTAAGATAAAAGCCTGGCAGAGGTGATGTGAACAAGGAACACAACCTTGTGTGTGAAAAGGGAATTACCCCTAGTTCAAAAGGAAGTTTCTGAAGTACCCATACAAATTCAGATCCCATGTCAAAGGTGGTTGTACAAGAGGGATGGAATGAGCGACATCCAGTACAAAAGTTTTAACCAATGAATGTCTTTGGAATTGGTAAGGGCTGGGATTTTTACCCGATAGTACCCAAGACTAAATGCCGATTTGGATCCGATTGCAGAAAGGTTAGTATTCTTCCCACTGAGCATTTGCTGTGGAAAGAGAATCTTTTTTCCTCTTACAAAATGAAGTAAGCCTTTCATGTGTGGTGGTGTAGTTGTAATAGCTTTTAACAGTGTGGGAATTACCAAATCAGAAGGACCCTCGTTTTTTAAAATCTAGGATTCAAAAGTATGTCATTAATGTCAGTGCCAATGAAGTAGGGTGGTAGACCAGTCGTCGAGATAAAAAGGTCAGGTCAATCTGGAGGAGCCCTTAGGGTGTCTGCCAGAAGATTGATCAGGTTGGAGTACCACATCAATCTGGGCCAGTTCTGAGCTATGAAGCTATCACTGGAATGCTCTTCATCTTGATCCTGTGGAATAGATGAGGAAGAAGTTTCAGAGGGGGTAAGGCATGGATCAGGCTGTATTGGTCCTGTGGATCGACCAGAGCCTCCACTGCTAACAGATGATCTCTGCATCTAGGAGATGTCCAGTTTGTTGTTGAATCTGGAAGTGCACATTTGGCATCCTACACCTGTGACCCAGGTTCTAAAACACTTCTGCTGTAGGGACCATTTCACCAGATCTAGGCACTGCTGGCTGAGGTAACCTGTCCATCAATTCACACCTGAACTGTGAATGGCAGACAGGGCAGTAACAAATCTGCCCAGGCTAGAGTTCTATCCACCTTTCTTGCATTGGAGAGACTTCTGGTTCCTTCCAAGTGGATGAAAAAAACCACAGCAGTGGCATGGTTAGTTTGAATCAACTTCAGAATGTTGATCGGGAGAAGAGATTTTTCATTCAACCAAGTCCCCTGCACCAAAAAGGTGTCTAGGAATGTTGTGTGGTAAGGGTCTTCATGGACTTGAACAAAGAGTACTACCTTCAGATCCGCAATTCTGTATGAGAATTCTGGACTCTGGCAGCTCCTGGACTGCAGAGTACAAGAGCCTGGGAGCTGAGAGTTTGCAGTTTTTCTTGCAGAAGAAAAATTCAAGCTTGAGCTGTGTAAAGGATGAGACCCAGGTACTCTAAGCAATGAGACAGTTTCAGTACTGATTTCTGAAGGTTCAGGATCCACCCATACTATTTTAGGCTTGGACTATTTGCATCACATTGTGGGTTAGAATTCTTTCCAGTTTGTGGTATTGTGGTAAAAGTTTACAGTCTTAGGGCCCTTCAGGGATTTTAAGAGGGTGCTCACTGTGTCAATAGGAACCATATCTGGGGGACTAGGAGCATGGGAGCTATGGCAGCTGGCTTCAGCTACTCAGGAACAAATGAATTCATAAAGATTTGTGAGATTCCTTATCAGATAGTATCAGCAATGGATCGCTCGGAGGCTGCCATAGCTACAGGCAAGTCTGGAAGTGAAGATGTAGAATTAGACTTACAAAATTAAACATAACTGCATAGATGATGTCGGTGTCAGCAGGACAGCTCCACTTGCACTTGGGAACCAACATGTGTTTAACACAGGCAACTTAACTGAGATGATTACATAAAAACCATGGGTACAAGCCAGCTGCTTACAGCAGAAGATGGTCAATGGCATAGGTGACCAGGCAGGTTACTGTAGGTGGCAGCAAGGACCAACTGTATGTTGAAATACAGACAATGGCAGAAAGCAGCTACTTCATGCTGAAAAAGCAAGAACACAGTATGCACACAACCATCCAGTTAGTGATTCAGCACTTAATTATCCAGGGTGTTAATGCTGTCAATAGAAGCCAAAGTAAAAGGTGGTATAATAATGGCTTTCAAAACTTGGTAATTCCCAATGCTTGGTGAACACATCATACTCATTAAGGAGTTTTCAGAGACTGGGTAACACCAGCGGCTGTGCCATGGCTCTGGACCTGAAAAGTGGTTAAGTAACAGTACACAGAGGTGAGAAGTGACACATGCAGAATGCAGGGTCTGAATCCAACATTCCAGGCAGACCCTGCAATTTTTAGTCCAGAAGGAAGGGAGTGTTACTGCCTTCAAAAGCTGTTGCAGCGGATACACCGATTCAGTTACATGCATAAAAAGCCCAACTGAGCAGACCAGAGGAACGCTTGAAGAAAAAATAATCTTAAAGAGAGAAAACGACTGCTAAAAATTATTAAAATTTTCCCAATAGAGAAAAGATATGCATCCTCATAGGACACTAGCAAAAAACTGAAGCATGATGAGAGTGGAAGGGGTGATACCTGGCCGTTCAGTTTTTTTTTTTCTTTGCCCATGTCCAATTCCTCCTGAAGGTGGCAGTATAACCCAAATGTTTCTTAATGAACAAGAAATAATCAATGAGAGTATTAATTAGGTATAATTGAATTGCTTATTCCACACAGGTGAGATCATTCTGGAGAGAGAACAAAATGTCTACCCTCCTCTAAGCTGAGGAGCCTGGACAATAGGCATAATTGGGCTCCTTCTACACAACTCTTACCATGCTCGTAAAATAGCAGACAGAGAGCTATTGTACAATTTCAGAATTGTCAAAGAATGTGGAAAGTACCTTTCAGTCAGCACAACTCCTGGGAAGTGGGCAGACTGAAATGTATGAAGTTAAATATAGCACATGCCTTACTTCACTCAAGTGTACAAATTGTGGGTTAAGCTTTAAGCAAATATATTAAACCCTTCAAACGTGTATTTATAGCCTCAAGGACAGAGCCCCTGCTCTTGTCCATGCAGTTTTGCCATCAAAATTCTGGCAGGACAGCATGTTTGCTCACATTGGAGTTAAACTAGTATTGAAACATTATGTGT